>QANY01008436.1:131668-294485 GCA_003255025.1 Datisca glomerata
AAATGAATGTTAGAGATGATATATATGTATGATAAATTTAAAAAAATTATGCATGATGAAAATAACGAAACAAGACGTGAAATAATTAAAAATAAATAAAAAATACATTACAACAAATTAATAATATCTACTAAAAAATAGAAAAAATAAACAAACATAAAAACAATATATATATATATATATAAACAACAAAAACAAAAAAATGAAAAAACAAAAAAAGTAAAAAACAATTTTTTTTTTGCAGAAGGTGATGTCACCCTCTGTTTTTTTTAATTTTTCATTTTTTTACATACATACATATATATATATATATATATATATATATGTATGTATGTAAAAAAATGAAAAATTAAAAAAAACAGAGGGTGACATCACCTTCTGCAAAAAAAAAATTGTTTTTTACTTTTTTTGTTTTTTCATTTTTTTGTTTTTGTTGTTTATATATATATATATATATTGTTTTTATGTTTGTTTATTTTTTCTATTTTTTAGTAGATATTATTAATTTGTTGTAATGTATTTTTTATTTATTTTTAATTATTTCACGTCTTGTTTCGTTATTTTCATCATGCATAATTTTTTTAAATTTATCATACATATATATCATCTCTAACATTCATTTTCATTATTTTTTTTATAGTTGTTATCTCTTCTTATTTAATTATGTATTATTTTCATATGTCACGGTTGTATGTAATTATTATTTTATTCTTTTATCATCAAAATTGACGCTCGTTAATTAAAAATATAACAATTTGATTAAATTTTTATAAATTTCTTTATTTAGTTTTCACTAAAAAAATCCAACGACAGACTTTGAGATTTTCGGGATACCAAACTTCTGAACTATTGAGGTGAGGAGTCATTCTTGAGATACCGAGAATAACTCTAACAATGCTTTGATTTAAAAGGATATAAGAATATAAAAAATAATTTTTTAATGGTCTTTGAACCACCCATTAAAAGTAATTTATTTTGTTCATTTTTATGATACAAAATGCATCAAATGGGACATTCAAAAATGACTCTATTTAACCTTTGCCTTAAAATAAAAAATTGGATAGCATTTGATTAAATTTGGTAACCATTTTATAATGGGTGTTGTGGGGTGCTAATACCTTTCCCACACACAAACGACTCCCGAACCAATTGTGAGTTTTCGTATACCAAAATTTTCATCTTAAAATTGAGTGACCAATCACACACTAAAATGATTGGTAACGACTCCAAATTTCTTTTTCCTTCAAAAAATAATTTTTTTAATCACCGCTCCACGTCGCGCGCACGTTGCGACATACCTGAAATGTAAAGTTACTTTCAAATGAGGGTATATGAAACCCCTACTCTATCTTCTATAGAGTCTTTCTTCTTCTTACGTTTGCCGAAAATATCCTCCCCACCTTCATCTTCTTCTTCCATTTATCAGTCTCAACATATCATAATACATTTATCAATCTCAACATATCATGATAAATAATAACCTGTCTCCTCCTCCTCCTTCCTCGCCCCTCCGTGTGATAGCTTTTTCAGTCAATTTGCATAATTAATTGGGTTGGGTGTATATGGAAATTCAGTATTTGATCTTTGTACTGACCGAAGAAGAAATTTTAATTAATGTAGAGATGAAGTATAAAATGGGTCCTCAATTTGTTCTACACTTCTACTTGATGAAATTTCGGACGGTGACCACACTTTTTAGCTCTCTTTTGTTTTGATCAATTGTGAAGTAATGAAAAGTGTAATGAGCATAACCAACCATGGGTCCTCTTCCAATCAATTTTATTTGAAGGATAAAATTGAAATTTAATAAATATACTTAACATTCCTTCAATATAAAAAATAATTAGCATGCTTATCATCATATCAATTATTTTCAAACAAAATAACTTTCTGGACACCTTATTTTCTCACAATCTTATTCCGAATATCATTTACTCGTAATCTCATATCAAACGACCCTTTATAGTTTCATTAAACAGACAACTTTGCATTTACAATAGAATTTTATGCATTCTATCAATATTTTTAGTTTCCTGAATTATTTATATGCTGAAAATTTGGTCGGCGCCTTAAGTATTTTCGTAATTTTAGATATTTTTAATAACTCTTCACATGGTAGAAAAGAAGAAGAAGAAGAAACATACATAAATCTACATTTTTACTATCATACAGGTTTTTTTAATGTACTATATATTTTGCAGTTCCATAAATTTGATCTGTATTTTCAATTATGTTCAAGGAACTTGACTATCTCCATCTCTACTATATTAAAAGGGATTTAAAATGAAAAAACTTTTAATTTTTCATTTTACCCTTTAATTAAGCCCCACTAAATATAGTATAGTATAAAGTCTATTTTTTATTTAATTCATTTATATTCTATTCACTAATTAATGTGGTTTCCAAATTGTAAGCTCCATTAAATATAGTATAATATTATTTTCGACTAGTATATATAAATGGAGCTAAGAGAGAATAAATATTTATAGACACAAAATTGATAAGTCATTTAGTATTCTCTCTATCTCAATCATATTTATCATCTCAATTATTAAAAATATATGAGTTTTAAAATATTAAGAGACATAATGGCTAAAATAGATGAATTATGTTATGAAAATGTATATGTGAATAACTAGTGTTATGCCAGTGCATTGCAGGGCTATACCAATAATTTTTTTAACCTTATTATTTAGTAATCTCACTTTATTAATTAGTTCTTTGTAATTCCAAATAGTATTGCTCGAAACAATCTTTTTAAGTTCTTATTATTCAAAATCAAGTCATTGTATAGGATTAATCTAACTTGAAGTCGTTTAACTTAACAGGAAAATATATGGAAATTACCATGAGAACCATAAAAATATTACATGACATAGAAAAAAATCTCTGTCAATAAGAGGCGATAAAATAAATTAACGAAAAAAAATGCATATAAACTCATTACCTGATCTCCTTTCTTGACTTGTAAAGTAGAGAATAGTAAAACGTAAAAATTAATAGGAATATGAAAAGTTACAAATAAATCGGTTCATAAATAAACTTTATCAACAAATTTATTGAAGAATATTATTTTCAAGTATTTCTTTAGAACTTGAAACTAATAAAGTAGAGAGAATTGTTGTATAAGATTATTTTTACTCTTTTCCAATTTCTAATTTATATTTTATAAAATTTAAAAATAATTTGGCATATAGTTTTATTTGTTCACCAAATGTTTTGTTATAATTACAGAACCTCCTAATTAAGTATAATTTATATTATTTTTTATTTTTTATAGCAGATGATCACTCCATGCCTTAATCTACAAAACAATCACTCCATGCCTTAACACAATTACATGTTGTGACTTTTTGTTGCTTGTTATACTATTATAAATTAATAAGATATGACATTTTCAGCTTTGTATTAGAGACGAAGTGCCAAATTTTTAATCAGATCCCTTAATATTTTTTACTGTTCAATTGCATCTCGTAAGAAAATTATCAAATAAATATGCTTTTTCTAACCGTGAATTAATTAAATACATTATCGGTTTTGTATAGAAAATGAAAGACTCTTGATTTTCATCTCATTATTGCACATTTATGGAATATGTTTCATTTGCACTCTTAATTCTTGTCCACTTCATTCACAAGGTGACGCTTGACTTAATATGAGAGTAGGGTATGCCGCACTTGATGAAACTTGAAGTATTCATACCCAACTTTATATATATTATATAAGATTTGATTTTGAAATTAACATTCAAAATCATTTTTACCATTTTATTTCAAGGAATAAAACTCAACAATAAGAAAACTAACAAACAAAATGAGCATCAAATCAAAAACATCAAGAGGAGTCGTATTAAGTCAAATATGGCAAACAACCAAATCAAATGCTAAATTCGCCTAACGATCACCAACCAAATTGGAGGACCCATGATCATGGTAAATCAACATATTAACTCAAAAAAAAATTATTAACTCTCCCTAGCAGCACAAAACCATTAACAGAAAATATCATTTATCTTTAACTAGTCAACGCATACGTGCGTTGCACGTGTAAATGAATCTATTATATTTTTAGTTACAATTATTACTCATAGTCATGCCGTGTGTATGTAAATTAAAAAAAATATTTAACATGACTTTTGCTTCAAATTTATGTGACTAAGATAAAAAGGTTATATTATTGTTATTTGTTGATATATTATTATTCAACAAAGTTGTAGAATGTCACATGTATGTTTGTAGAAAAAATAGTAGTATATAGTAGAAATGTACTCTCAAAATTATAAGAAAGAGTGACGTCTTGCAAATTTAATTCTTTTTGTTTGTAACTTTTGGGTAACTATATTTATGTAACATATTGATCATACTAACATATAAAATATAGCATTAATAAAGTTTCTAAAAGTGTGTTATAATTGAATTATATTTTAAATTATATTATTTAAGTTTTATAGAGATAATTTATTTTTCCTCTATATTAAAAATAATTTAGTATAAAATTGAGTTTTCGATGTACAACTTCTTAAATAACTTGCTATAATTCAATCAAAGTTATCAACTAAAATTAACTTAAAATTATTTATTAATTCTTTTTTCTCTAAATTCATTAAATAGATTAATGAATTTTGAAATTAATGCCTACTCGATCACTTTATTATAATTTTAAAAATAACAAATTATGAAATATCACATGTAACTTATAAGGTTATTTTAAGTAATGCATCAATAATAAGTGAACAAAATTGTCCAAAAATTATTATCATCTCCTCCGCACTTTTAATATATTATATAGATATTTTGAAATCTTAGTATTTGACAACAACAAACCAGAAGGAGATCAAGCCATTTTTTGAGTAGTCTCATACGTATTTTCATACATATTATTTATGTTGGTTGTTTCAACGTGTACAAGCACGTATAGGTTGACTAGTAAATATAAAAGTGTTTGTGCATACGGTTTATCTATAAAATATATAAAAGTGCAAAAATTGGAGAAATATTTTTGGACTATTTTGCTCATGTGATTTTCTTACTAATCATTAATTTTCCTTCTTAATGACAATAATGTGATTTTCTTACTATTTTGTCTTTTTTCTTTTTAGAACTTACTGTATTATATTTATAATTACTATATACAAAGAGATAAAAATTTAATTTGAAAAATTAATATCTAATTATCATTCTCTATTTAAAACAAGGTAAAAAAAATACACCTGACGTAATAACCTACAGAAAAATAATGAATGTGAATGTTTGCTTTTTATTTGTTAGATTAGAAGATATTCATTTACTTTCCACATGTATCTCTTTTGATTAATTATGTCAATGTGTGAATACATATATTTACATAAAAATATTAAAGATAAAGATTTACAACTTGGTCTAATTTATTTAATCACACTAACTTGACATTAAGACACTTTTTTTAAGATTAGAAACATTACTACAAAATAAAATAAAGATAATTGCTAAAAGTCACTATTTTATGTGAATGGTTCCATACAGTTGTACGAATTTGATAATTCAGCGTGTTATCTTAACTTCAAATTTTCAAATAACGAGAAACGGTTATCCATTTTTTTAAGAAAACTGCTAAGAGTATTATTTTATCTAAAATAATAACAGGTTATCCAATTACAACAATGTTCAATGATTTCACTCTTATGCAATGAATAGTTATAATTCATATATAAAGTTAATTATTTTTCTTCAAACGAAATCTCAACATATTTAGCCAATATAAATAACCAGGATAGAAAAAAAATTATTCATCATCAACAATTCTCTATTTAGAATGTTAATTCCAATGGGGCTCATAATTGAACTCTACTAGCTTCTTATAAAATGAAATCTTTTACATTTTATTATTTGTATTTACATTCTTTCATAACTTCAATTTTGGTTAATAAAAAACTCAATGATAGTTGTTAGTTTGCTAAATCATGATTTTCTGACGATTGACTAGAACCACATCAAGGCAAGAGACTTGATAAAAGTTTAAACGGCCCTGAAATGTAACACCGCGTAATCATCACTTTTGAAAGGTTATTGTTTTGTTTTCTAGTTTACATATATATGATTTGTTGGAGTATAAAATTTTATTGAATAATCATTATATAAGCTTATCAATTGATTGGTTGCTAAATAATATTAGTTGTGTTTATAATTTATATGTATTTGATATGATACTCTAAATATTTAATAATGTTAATTTATAAATATAAATCATATTATTAAAATATTATTTCGCAGGTTATGACTAGTGAATTCTAAACATCTATATTTATATCATTTATTTTGCATTCATCTTTAATTATTATATATTTAATATTTTTCATTCTTAAGATATAACTTTAATTAAACTTTTAGCATTTAGTTTATAACGTTTTATACGTATTATATAAGAAAGTATAAAAAAAGTGACTCGATGCGTAGCAAGGTTCCTTATTGTCATTATCATCAACGTTCTTTTTTTTTTTTTAAATCTCCAATTATTGGCTAGCACCTGTTTGGGTCTTGAGTCTTGACCCTACCACATAATTCGTAGGTTTCTGATACATAACAATATAAAAAGAACAGAGCAAAATCAATCTGAAATTTCGAAGATAAAGGAGACAAAAATAGGGAAGGAAATACTCTAAGACTTGAGTCTCTCTTTGTTTTTCAGTGTCTTAGTAATCATTATTTCATAGTTTGATGTAGTTGGTTAAACGTTCACACTCACATTTTAAAGATCGTGAATTCGAGTCATATTCTATCATTCCATTTAAAATTTGTAATGTAATTTAAAAAAAAAAACTAATTCTTCAGTAATCATTACCTGAATGTAATTTCTTAATGGTAATTAATTAATTAACCTCACTAAAAGAGTGTGTGTGTTTTTTTCAAAAAAGAAAAAAGTAAAAAGAAACTCATTAAAAGTGTAAAATTTAACAAATGTTGAAATTTGGTGTTGCCTAAAAAAACTCTTGATTTTCCTTAAAAGCATTGCTTTGGAAGAGGAACAATCACAATTCACACCACTTTCCGTTATTGAAAGGAATAGCCCAATTTTTGCTTCCAAATACAGACACTTAAACCTTGTTATAAAAAACGGGAGAGAACTCAGAAGAGTACATTTCTACACTTTTTCCTTCACAGTTATTGTTGTAATTCTCTTCTCTTCTATGGAGACCCTTAAAAAAAAAGCAATGGGTTTTTCTATTTTCCCTTCTTCCCTTCTACTGTTCCTTCTTTTCTCTTTGTCGCTGACACCCACCATTGCCACCAAAAAGGCAAGCAAGATTTTCCCTTTTCTTCATTATCATCATCATGATTTTACTTTGTTAAGTCAACTTTTTAATGGTTTTCAGTGAATTAATCTATCTGGGTATTTTCTTAAATTGCATAAAGTTTCTTCGCTGATTTTTATTTCATTAATTAATGGTTTTTGTAACTTCTTTTTTTGCTGCAGTCTTACATTGTTTACTTGGGAACACATTCACACGGTCCGTCGCCGTCGTCGGCCGATATCGAACTCGCAACTGATTCACATTACGATTTACTGGGGTCATTGATAGGAAGGTATGGAATTTGATGCAGTTTTTCTACAATTTTTTACAGTTACTGAATTGTAAATTCTTTTATTATATATTTATTTATTAATTTCTATGCTCTGTTTTTCAAACCGTTCGGCAGCAGCAAAGAAAAGGCCAAAGATGCAATTTTTTACTCATATAATAGACATATCAATGGCTTCGCTGCAATGCTTGATGATGAAGAAGCATCCCAGATTTCAAGTATTACGAATTTAATTATATATTTTATAATTATTTAATTAATTAATACTCTGTTTTCGACATTGCAGCCCATCCGAATGTTGTGTCAGTTTTCTTGAACAAAGGAAGAAATTTGCATACAACACATTCATGGGATTTTCTCCAATTAGAGAAAAATGGAAAAATTCCCAAAGGATCAATTTGGGAAAAGGCAAGGTTTGGTGAAGATACAATTATTGGAAATCTCGACACAGGTTGGTTTATTTCTCATCCTTTGGGTTACTCTGACACTTGAGTTTAAATTTTAAGTAAATCGAAACGGTTTCAAATTAATAAAAATATATTTTTAACATTTTTAATTAAAGAAATTAACCTTAAATGTAGAATGATTATTAGGAATTTGTTTGACGTTTACTGAATTTAGCCCAACATAATTCTTTATATAATAATTTATGAAATTAATAAAAATTTGTTTGACGTTTATTGAATTTGTTTGACGTTTCTACTTTGTTATTTATTTATTTTTTTGAAACTTACTTTATTATTTATGGGTGACGTGGCTTTATTTTAATTTGACAGCATTTATTTAGCCGTTTGAAAAATATAATATTTATAAAAAAATATGTTTAAGATGTATTTAATTAATTTTTTGATTTCACCACCAACTCACTATCTTATAATATATCAATAATGACGATAAAAATACCGGATAGTGCATCCTAATAAGAAGTAACTGCAAATAGAATTTTCATCTAGCTTGCTTGAATTTTCATTTTTATGTTTGGAATTTAAAAATTTGAATAAATAAAGAGTTGCAATTGAAAAACCTCGTCAATATTTGTTAAGATACATAAAGATATATTCGTTGATAGAGTATTTAAGTTTTTACCTTCATAAGATCCTGAGTTTAATTCATAATATTTTCTTTATTCTTTTTTTTTTGTTTCATTTTCTCTTACTTTTATTTTCTTAACTAAAATATTTTAGGCTAATATATTATAGTACAAAAGGCTTCTAGATTTAGCAAATGATATTATGTACTCATTATCATGATGCAATCATGATGATAGAAAATATTAATATTGTTCCATTATATGTTAAAAAAACCTTAGTTTATAGGAAACATTTGTCTAGCACACCATATAGTTTGTTTAAATGACAAAAAGAACCTCTAATTTTATTAATTACAAATAATTCTAATATGTTAAAAAATTGTTAGTTTAATTGTGAAAAAATAATACTATCCCAATAAATAATTTGATCCAACCATTTTAACCAAAAGATAAGGCGATCTAGGTTGTTTCCGGTTTAAGTGAATTCTGATTTTAATATTAAAAAGATTGATTTTAACGTTTTTAGAATTAGAAATAGAGTAATTTTAGTATTATATGTTATTTAAACGATAATATTTTAAAATTTAACGATTTTAAGTTTTTTTTTTCAATAATATTTAGCATGAAAAGAAGTGTATCATTTTTTAAACTAAATAAATTATTATATGTATCACTTAAATAAATTACAAGGATTTTTCCTAAATTATATTGGTGGGTCACCTGCAGGATAAATATATAGGGATATTCATGTTTTGCCTTTTCACTTATATATATTGCTGATGCGCTTTTCCATGTTGAGTGGCTACAATAAATTTTGAAAATTTGTTTCACATGGATGGAATCAATCTCTGGAGTTTGTAATTGGTAAATGATTGTGTGGTAGGTGTTTGGCCTGAGTCAAAGAGCTTTAGCGATGAAGGGATTGGCCCTGTCCCATCTAGGTGGCGAGGTATTTGCCAGTCTAATGGCAATGTTCGTTGCAACAGGTCCCTAATTTAATTTCTTCATTAGTATTTGATTATATCACTCTTTAATTTCTTCTCCAAAGTTTAATTAACATGGGTTTAATATATTTATTTTAGATCGATGATGATAGTATCTTTCCGTAACATTTTTTAATATTAATTTTACAAGGTTATTTTAGATGAATTTTAATATTATTAATTTTAGATGGATCGAGATCTATACTAAGATTTAATAAATTGTTGATATGTCAATTATTTATAAATGAATAATTTATAACTTATAGATTAATTAATTTATGAATTGTTGATATATCAACATATCTATTAAATCTTGATCTAATTCTTATTCATTATAGAACTACTTGATATGATATCGCATTTTTTGATAAGATTTTCATCCATTTTAGAGGGAAATATTTAATTTATTTGTTGGTTTTTATATTAAATCTATCCCAGTAACTAATATGCTTGTCATTATCAACGGTTTAGATTTAGTAAAAAAATTAAGGTATATTAAATACACTTGAAATAAATAGAGGTATTATTAACGTTGAATTATATAGTAATAAAGCCCTAGATTTTTCTTACTAATATTTTTGTTGTGTGGTAGGAAGCTGATAGGTGCGAGGTATTTCAACAAAGGATTTGCTGCCTATGCTGGGACTCTCAATGGCACACTCTATTCAACTGTGCGTGACCATGAGGGTCATGGCACACACACTCTATCTACAGCCGGGGGTAACTTCGTCCCCAATGCAAACGTTTTCGGTTATGGTAACGGAACCGCAAAGGGTGGCTCGCCAAAGGCCCAGGTCGCTTCCTACAAGGTATGCTGGCCGCCAATCGATGGCAATGAGTGTTTTGAAGCTGATATCCTTGCCGGGTTTGAAGCCGCTATAAGTGATGGGGTTGATGTGCTTTCGGTGTCTCTGGGTGGTGGCCCGGTGGAGTTTTTCGAAGATGGGATATCAATAGGGTCGTTCCATGCAATGCAAAAGGGTATCGTGGTGGTGAGTTCAGCTGGGAATTCAGGGCCAGCACCAGGTAGTGTTTCAAATGTGTCACCATGGATGTTAACTGTTGGGGCTAGTACTATTGACAGAGAGTTCACTAGTTATGTTGCTCTTGGTAACAAGACACACCTCAAGGTAACTCAGTGTCAATTTAGTCTCAATTTACCCCTAAAGTTTTAGTTATTGTATTCACTATTCGGAAATTTTCATGACAGGGAGCTAGCCTTTCTTCAAAGACCTTACCGGAGGAGAAGTTCTATCCGCTGATAAGCGCGAGGGATGCTAGAACCGATAATGCCTCCCGTGAGAATGCGTAAGTCGAATGTTTCTGTCCTTAATAATGATAAGAAATTGAGCAAGAATTCTGATGGAATATGTTCAGCATTTTGTGCGAGCCAGGAACACTTGATCCTAAGAAGGCCAAGGGGAAGATTGTGCTGTGCTTAAGAGGTGATAACGGAAGAACAAATAAAGGGTATACGACTTTTCTCGCAGGCGCTGTCGCAATGATTTTGGTTAATGACTTGACTACTGGGAATGAAATTATTGCTGATCCTCATATCCTCCCTGCTTCCCATCTCAGTTACAGTGATGGCTTAATTCTATTTGATTACCTTGAATCTACCAAGTAACTTTGCTATTTTCCTCTCTCCTTTTCTACTTGGATTCAATGAATTCTTTCATTCTTTTATTCATCATTACTTTAAATGCTATAATATGGATCTCAAAACAGGAACCCTATGGCTTTCATGACTCGCACAAGGACAGAGTTGGGAACCAAGCCAGCTCCATTCATGGCTGCTTTCTCGTCTAGAGGTCCTAATCTCATCGAGGAATCCATCCTCAAGGTAGGGTTTGCTTCTTTTAATTCCCAAAATGTTAGGTTTTGTGTTATAATCTTTTACCATTCATATGAGTCAGTTGGATTGGTTTTTTTCCTCAGCCGGATATTACAGCACCTGGTGTGAGTATCATCGCGGCTTTCACAGAAGAAACATCGCCAACGAGTTTAGAATTCGATATGCGTCGAGTTTCGTTCAACTCCCAATCAGGAACTTCCATGTCATGTCCCCATGTTTCCGGTGTTGTTGGCCTTCTCAAAACACTCCATTCCGATTGGAGCCCTGCTGCCATCAAATCAGCCATCATGACCACTGGTACAATAATCTTCTTCTTTTTAAGTTCCTTTCAAACGTGACAAAGCATAAATAATTGTACCTAGAAGAAATAGGAAAAAATCTATGGTACCAGAGGCACGGGTAGTCAATTGATCCGTCTATCATTTGTTTATATGAGGTGATACAGTGGTCCATTGACCCTGGTACCAATGAATCGAATATGCAATTCTATATATGTCCATATACTTAGTTTTTTTCTATTTGCAGCAAGATCGAGGGATGATGAATATGAGCCAATATTTGATTCATACAAGATAAAAGCAACACCATTTGTGTATGGAGCTGGGCATCTGCAACCAAATCGAGCAATGGACCCTGGCCTTGTTTATGACCTTACTGTAAATGATTACTTGAATTTCTTTTGTGCTCGTGGCTACAACCAAACCCAAATCAAATTATTTTCCAATAGCACACACGTTTGCCCCAAGTCATATAGCCTAACAGATTTCAACTACCCTTCTATCTCTGTTCCTGATCTAACTAATGGCTCTGTCACCGTCTCTCGAACCGTTAAGAACGTCGGAAGTCCAGGCACGTACACGGCTCGTGTGAAGGTAATTCCGGGAGTTTCGGTTTCGGTTTTGCCACAGACATTGAAGTTTGAGAAGGTTGGGGAAGAGAAGAAGTTCAAGGTTGTAGTGAAGCGTGAAGGGAAGGGTAAGAATGGAGGATATGTGTTTGGGTCATTGGTATGGTCAGATGGAAAGCACTTTGTTAGAAGTCCAATTGCAGTTAATTTAGGACAAAGTTAAAATTGAATAGGATTACTACATTGTTGAATTTACTCTCTCATTGGAAATTACACATTAGTTAATTGATTTCTATATGAATATTTCTATTTCTATGTGTGATTTTATCTGGTAAGGAGATTTTATTTTTTCTGAGAACGCTGAGCTAATTAATACACAAATTAGATTTAGAATATAAATAAATAGATGATTGAGTACATACCAAAAGATGTTGTAGTTCAGTCTCCATCAGTTCATACAAGCCGAAAAGAAGAACTGTAGAAATGAAGGAGAAGGAGGAATAATCAGAAATCTATGGCATTGGAGGTTTAGGGAAGATTAAGGAAAACTTTCTACTGCTGGCCTGTTTGTTTCCCTAGAAACAAACAAAAACCATAAAAAAGTAGTCTCATCTTTCCCATCCTCCAATCCCAAATTCTTCCGGGAACTCGTACTCCATCTACATTTTCTACCTCCCATAACCATGGATGAACCGCTTTCTGATTGCCGGCGAAATTGAGCTGCACATTCGGATTTATAGCGCCAGAACGAACCCTAATCTTTTTGTAGCCGTTGGATTGGAGTAATCTTAACATGATAAACATCAAGCTTGTAATATATTTGACATTTTGACTAACAAGTAAAAAATCAAAAAACTTACTCCGCCTCCTCTAATTTACGGACATATATTATCTCAATATTTAAAAATACCGGACATTCCCTAAATGAAAATAACAAATATAAAATAATATTTATAAATGAGGGCAACCTGATCAAGTAAAAGTAATCATAGAAATGAAGATCCCAATAAAGGTAATCATAGAAATAAAGATCCCACTAATCCTGAAAGACTTACAGGAAAGTCAGTAGCCGTTGAGAGGTTCATGGCCAAGTCAACTGACAAATGCAAGTCTTTCGTCTCCAAAATCAGAAAGAATTTAACCCAAAGATGTGATGAAGATTGTGAAGCGGCTTTCCAAGCAGTCAAGGAGTACTTAGCCTCACCACCTATTTTTTCTAAACTAGAACTAGGTGACAAGTTATACTTGTACTTAGCGGTTTTAGAAATGGTTGTTAGCACAACATTGGTGAGAGAAGAAGAGAATTCGTAAAAGCCAGTCTATTTCATCAGTTTAAGCTTGCCAGATGTAGAAACCATGTATAAAAAGATTGAGAAAATAGTCTTAGCTCTGATTGTGGCATCATATAAGTTAAAGCCATACTTTTAAGCACATGCAATAGTAGTACAAACAGAATTCTTGATTTGGAGCATCCTGCACTCACTAGACTTAACTGGTAGATTGGCCAAGTGGCAAATAGAGCTCGAACAATACAAAATAAGTTATGTCCCAAGAACCACCATGAAATCATAAGTACTAGTAGACTTCATCGCGAAATTCACAGCAGGACAAAACAAAATATCACTGAGATCAATCTGCAGAAGGATGTATGGGAGCTGTACGCAGATGGAGCTTCAAATCAAAGAGGATCTGGGGTAAGCGCAATAATTCAGACCCCGCATGGAGTAGTCATTGAACAAGCCCTGTCGTTCAGCTTCAACACCTCAAACAAGGAAGCAGAATACGAGCGCTGATAACCGAAATCCGTCTCACAAAAGAATTTGGGTAAGAAAAATAAACATTTATTGTGATTCACAGTTAGTAGCTAACCAAATTACAGCGACATATGTCATGAAAGATGAACAAATGACAAAATATCTCCAGTGTCTGAAACAACTACTAGATCAATTAGAAGAATATCATAAAAAGTAAATTCCCATAGTAGAAAATTCACATGCGGATGCCCTGGCGGCATTAGGATCGTGAGTAAGCTATCGTGGAAGAAGGAATATCCCAGTGGAGTTCCTAGAATTCCCAAGCACTGAAAGTCATAAGCCAATTTGTAATACGGAATGCTCAAAACCAAGTTGGATGGATCCAATTGTTCAATATCTTCAAAACGACAAACTTTTAGAAGATAAATTGTAAGCACAAAAACTGAGTCAACGAGCAGCCAGATACACATTGATCAATGACAAACTTTATCGGAGATATTTTTCAGGGCCTTATTTAAGATGGCTCAACTCAACTAAGGCCAATTACGTCATGGTAGAAATCCACGAAGGGTTCTACGGAAGTCATATATGAGGAAGAACCTTGGCACATAAAATTCTAAATGAAGAGTATTACTGGCACATAATCCAAGCTGATGTGAAGTGAGATACCAAAAGATGTGATAAGTGCCAAAGGTTTGCCCCTATCCCTCGGATGGTTCTAGAGTCATTGCAAACCTTGGTCAGTCCTTGGCCATTTAAGCAATGAGGGCTTGACATAGTGGGACCATACCAATGGCTCCAGCACAGAAGAAATTCCTACTGGTGGCGAAAACTACTTCACCAAATGGATAGAACTAGTCCCACTGACAAGAATATGAGAAGGAGAAGTTAGAAGTTTCTTATGGAAAGAAATTGTATGTCGGTATGGGAACCCAAAGGTAATTATTTTAGATAATGGAATGCAATTTACTGGAAAAGCAAATAAGGACTTTTGTGATGGACTGTGGATCAAGGCTTTGCATTCAACCCCGCATTACCCACAAGAAAATGGACTGGTAGAAAGATCAATTTGAACCATTCTTGAAGGGTTAAATAAAAGGTTAGAAGGGGCCAAAGGAAAATAGTTCGAAGAACTACCTTCAGTTCTTTGGAAAAGAAATTGGATGTTGGAAGGAATCTACTGGGTAGACATGCATTAGCATTTGGGATGGGAGCCGTCATTCTAATGGAAATTGGATGCCTAACCGCTACGTAAAAAATTAGTCAAGAAGAAAACTCCCAATTCCTAAAAAACAATTGGACTTATTAAAAGAAAAAAGAGAAGCATCCCTCATCAAATTAGATAATTAGAATCAATGTAGATAGGCCCATTTCACGAAGAAGACAAAAGCGAGAGGTTTTCAACCTGGGGAGTTAGTGCTTAAGAGAATCATGCAATCAGATGAAGGAAAAATGAGACCAAATTGGGAAGGACCATACAACATCTGAGTAGTGGGAGGAAAGGAATCATACTGGCTAACTAATGAAGAATGTATGTATGGATCTCTCTAAGCCTTGGAACACATTACACTTGAGAAAATATTATGAATAAATCAATTTCTTAATCATTTTATGTATGGATCTCTCATAGTAGGGGAATACATCAAAGCAAAAGAAAAAAACCTAAGCATGTCAAGCGGTCTCTAACACACAAAAGCATGAAAAAACTTTAGGTGTGACAAATGGCCGCTTAAGACATAAAAACATGGAAAAAGTTTAAGTGTGTCAAGAGGCCGCTTAGACACAAAAAGCATGAAAAAAGTTTAAGTGTGCCAAGTGACCGTTTAAGACACAAAATCATGAAAAAAAGTCTAAGTGTGCTAAGCGACCTCTTGCACAAAAAGCATGAAAAAAGTGTAAGTGTGTCAACCGGCTGTTTAAGACACAAAAGCGTGGAAAAAAATCTTAGTGTGCCAAGTGACCGCTTAGACACAAAAAGAATGAAAAAAAGCCGAAGTGTGCCAAGCGGCTACTTAAGGCACAAAATCATGAAAAAAAATCTAAGTGTGTCAAGCAGCCTCTTAGACACAAAAAATATGAGAAAGTCTAAGTGTGCCAAGCGTTCGGTTAAGACATAAAAGCATGAAAAAAAGTCTAAGTGTGCCACGCGGCCCCTTAGACACAAACAACATGAAAAAAGTCTAAGTGCGCCAAGTGGTCTTTTAGACACGAAAATAAGAAAAAAAAAATTAAGTGTGCCAAGTGATCAATTAGACACAAAACATGAAAATAATCTAAGTGAGTCAAGCGACCACCTAGACACATAAAAAATGAAAAAAGTTTTAAGTGTGCCAAACAGTTACTCAAGACACAAAAGTCTAGAAAAATTCTTTAAATGTTTTAAATAGTTATGTGAAGCACAAAATGAAGAGGCCTTAGGAGAAAATATAATTTTACCTAAGTGTTCAAGATAATTTCTGAGGCAATATTAAGAGAAAAGTTGCATCAGCAGAAATGGAAGCTCTAAAGTCAAAAGAGAAATATTTCATTCATGGCAAAAAGAAAAGAAGTACAAGGAAAAATAAAAAATTACAAGATGAGAAAAACTAATCAAGCTGGATACGATCAACTGACATGTCATATTGCCTATGTGTCACCTCGACAACAATCTGTTTGGTGATGGATCGGCAGCAGATTCTGGGACAACGACATATCATCTCCAACATTCTGATCAGTTGATGCAGAAACTTCTTCAGTCAACTCACACTGTGGAGGCGACCGGAAAACATCATCAAGGTAACTAATGGTGTAAGCATCCTTCTCTAACAGTCTGGATTGAGTAGTGTATTACTCATAAGCTTCTTCCTCCTTCTTCTCCAAAGCATTAACGACACACCTCAAATCGCTCGATGAGTTCACGAGTGGCTTCTTGAATACGCCTGTCAGTTTCAACTCGCAGCTCCTCAATCAAAAGCCTCATAGCTTCAAACTTGCTCTTCAACTCACTGACTTTTACATCTTTGGCGGCCAACTGATGCTTAAGGTTTGACACTTCTTTTTCACGCCTAACCATCCTCACCACCAATGCTATTATGCTTGGGGGCAAGAGCGTTATGGTATAGAGAAGTCTGAAAGAAAAAGTGATATTAGTACAAAAGAAATAAGAACAAAATGAAATTACATGAAATAAATATGATTTACCTGAAGAAGGCAATGATTGATGCCTTTGTGGAGAGCTTTGACTGACTCCTCAGCCAACTGATCAGAGTTAGATGAGCACTAGTGATGGTTCATGATCTAATGAGATGACTCACGGTCAACCATCAGATTTACTTCAAAAGGAATCCTTGGGCCAGCACCCAGTGGAAAAAGAGTCAAAGGGAGAGTGTTGATAGGCTTGAAGGAGCCCAACCTAAAATCAGGGAAAGAAGATCTGATTGGAATAAACCTCATCGACCCGATAGAATCAAGCAGAGGGAGAAAGAAACAACCAAAATGGGAGGATGAGGAGAAGTATGAACAATAGAGAAAACAGGAGAAACTCTAGAAAAAAAAATCACAGGCTAAGGATCAGTGGCCAGTCGTGGACGTACATTGCGCGAAGAATAATAGTTTAAAGAAAGTTGAATAAGTCTCATTTGAAAAGCTTTCTGAATAGAAGGGGAAGTAGAAGTAGAAGAACTAGAAGAAGAAGGTAAATAGGGTTGCCTCTGAATGACCACGCGCTGAACATGAGGTCTAGGATAAGTTGTAGGAGGAGCCAAAGGTCTTGGGGGAGGTTGGATGAGGAAAGGGATTTGACGCTCAGGGTCAAGCAACCACTGCTAATCTCGAGTACCAACACTTAGGCAGCTCTAATCTTGGCTCTGTCGTCTAGAGTCTCAAACGGGCGAATGTTTTTACGTTTGTCTGTAGGAAGAAAATCAAGAAACAGTTAGACAAAGAAGACATGCGTGAATAAAAAGGAAACTAAAAGGAGAGGGGCAAAGTCACTCACCAAACGACCTCCATTCAATAGGAGTGTGGGAGTGACTGTCACCTCTCCAGTCACTGAAGACTTGGAATACATCAGCGTTCCACCACCTCTCCAGTCACTGATGATATTACTGTATGGGGCAGCGTAGTGGTGACTTTTGTTCTCCCTAATGGAGTATAACATGAGAAATTAATTTAAACCTAATTCTAAAGAAAATAAGTGGTTCAGAGAATCAAAACCTAATAAAGTCCTATATGTGTTTGGAGTATACTGTGCAGGAGAGATATCGTGATAATGGAAAAAATGCTGAAAGATAGGAGAAATAGGAAAATGAAAGCCTAAAGCTAAGTACATGGTTCTGAATTTTAAGATTACAGGGTGTGAAGATGGACTGATGAGGTTGCCGTCAAAATATGAACAATCAACCCCATCAGGAAAGGCTATGCGAAAACGAGAAACAAAACGATTGAACTCCTATTTGTTTCTAATCCTATTAATAGTGGACGTCATTGAAGGAAGCTTGAAGACGAAAAAAGAAGAAAGAGAAAACTTACTGAGAAAGTGCGCGCGAGAAGAAAGAAAAGGTAAAATTTTTTAAATATTATCTCAGCGGATGTCAAATGATAAATATAAGAATTAAAAGTAATAACTATCAAAATGAAGAGATGCATGAAGACAAAAGCGAATGGGTACAAACACGTGGTGCAACGGCATTAGCGAACGAGCAAACAAAAGCTGAACGAGTGGATACGTCTGTTTTTCACCCATGAAAGCAATGATGGCATTCAGAAAGATGAAGCGGTGCCAGACAGAAAGCAATGATAAAAGTTATGACATCATTCACCATGAATGAACGACGGATTAAGGTGCCAATGTTTTGCATCAACAGCTTACAATCGAGATACAAAACAAGGGGAAATGTACGTTGCTGGTTAACTCCTACGCGGAGTAAGAAGAAACAGAGTAGACGAACGTGGATAAAGATGATGTCAATAAAAAGTGACGTAGCAGTCAAAGGAGATTCCGATTTGAGCGATAATTACTCTGTTCTCCATGATTTGATCAGATGGTTATAATATTATTAATTATTCATTAAAATTGATGAGACGGATGAGAAGGCCTATATATATCTCTATATGTACCAGACGAGAATAATTCCAACTCAATACATTGAACTCTCGATCATATTTCTCTACACTCTTTCATCTCTAATCTCTTTTACTCGTATTCTATTTTCGAATACTGTAAGTGAAAAAATTCCCCAACACTTGTCAAATTTCAGTGGACATTCAATATGCATAAACATATATAAATTACGGAACCGGAAGTTCTGTTACGTTCTCTTTATTAATGTAATCATATTGTTATGAAAATTTCAAATAAATATGCACAATATATAAAGTTATACAAGCCATCGTGTTTATTTTTTCATCAAATTTTCCTTTAACTTCAAAAATTGTTAATATTTCAAAATGATTGGATGATAATTATTTCTTGAAGTTTTCAGAGCAAGCAATTAAGACGTTACTAATTACAAGAATTACTTTCACCACGATTTTCCCGTTAAGATGTTATACAAGCTAAAAGTATGTTTTTGGTACTCCTTACTCAGTTGATTGTGGCAAAATAAACTATCCAGCTTCAAGATATTTTTTATTTGAAATCCGACTACAATAATTCATGACTTAAAGACTTAAGTAACTTACTTCCCTCCCATTTCATGAAGAATAAACGTCATGCCACACAGTGGATAAATTAATCAGGCCACGTACTCAATGAAATGAATGGGGAATTGTACTAGACAATTCACTATTATATATTTCTTATTCATAGTCAATAAATGAGTTAAGGAAATAACAAGAGTGGTAAAACGGTAATTTTACATCTCGCTCTTTTTACTGATATTCATGAAGAGTATATATTAAAATATTCTATGGACCGTGAAATAAAAGTATTTATTTCCGCCAGCAAAAAATGTAGCATGCATGAATCAAGAGTTAATTCAGCATCGAACCTATATACTGGATGCGTACGATGTCAGGATTAATAAGGTCAATTCATCTACTATATTAAAAGTGACAAGAATACTATATTAAAAGTGACAAGAAAATGAGAAATATTTTTGGATCGTTTTGTCTAACTATAAATATTAAATTTTTTAAATGACCATCAATATATTAATCCAATAATAGAT
The DNA here is from genome assembly GCA_003255025.1 of Datisca glomerata. NCBI lineage: Eukaryota > Viridiplantae > Streptophyta > Magnoliopsida > Cucurbitales > Datiscaceae > Datisca > Datisca glomerata. The sequence goes on from QANY01008436.1 coordinate 151,843, forward strand.
TTTTAAGTATTTATTTATCATAAGCATTCACAATACTATTAATTATCACTATCAATAAGTTATCCTTAAATCAAATTTACATTATTTTACTACGCATTTAGACTAAAAAATTTAATTTTGAAAAACCTAATTGAATATTTAAGATTTTTGTTTGAATAGATAGACGTACTGTAGAAAAATTGATGTGTCACTAACAGTAAGTTGTGAAAATGAGTATTAAATAGACATAGACTAAATCAAGCCTAAATCAAACCTAAATCAAGCCTAAATCAAATATAAATAGAGAACAATGAGAGAACCCTAAATCAAGCCTGAATCAAACCCTAAATCTAAATAGAGCCTAAATCAAACAGAGCTAAAATCTAAACAAAGCCTAAATCAAAACCCTAAATTTGAACATACACAAATCTAAAGAGAGCCTAAATCAAAGCAAACTAAATGGAGAACAATGAGAGAGAGAGAGATGTACAGACTAACGGAGAAAATGAGAGAGAGAGAGAGAGAGAGAGTAGTCTAGGAGACTATATGTCGACAGAGAAAATGAGAGAGAGAGAGAGAGAGAGAGAAAGAGAGAGAGAGAGATAGTAGTCTAGGAGACTAGATGTCGACAGAGAAAATGAGAGAGAGAGAGACAGTGAGAGAGAGAGAAGAGAGAGAGTAGAGATAGGCTAAGAAATTGAGAATATTAACATGAGAGCACCAGTGATGAACGCAGAGGAGAGAGAGAAAGGGAGATCTGATGACAGAGAGATCCTGAACGACGAAGAGAGAGCGCCTGAAGTTTGCCTGAAAAGAGAGCTGAAGATCGGGGGTGAAAATCGCGTGCCCTAGACTGTGAAGCTCGAAGGAAATATGTAAGAGAAAATGTCAAATGAAAAATGTGAAGCTCGAAGGAAGGAGAAAGCTTCATTCGTAAGCTTTCAAAGACCTGTAACCTGTTCAACAGGTAAAGTTTAATTTTTTTATCTAACGGGTGGGAGTCTCCTTGCATGATCTAACGGCTAGGAAGACTCCTAGCATCAATGCCTGGAAATTTTCCCTGCATTGGAGAGGGATCCTCTTGGAACAAGTTTGCACTCCAATTGGGGAAGGGAGACGAGGCATCAAAGATCTATTCACATGGAACCAAGCCACTGTAGCTAAATATTTCTAGGCCCTTGAACCAAAAATAGTGATTCCTTCTTGATGACTTGACCCTATACCACACTTACGGGTGTTCAACGGTAGGTCTGGTCAAAAATCACGGTCCTCCTAGTTGGAGGATCGAATCGAACATAAATCTAGAAAAAATTAGACTGACCAGACTGAGAATCAGCGGTCGGTTCAGATGGACTTAACGGACTAAATACATGTTTTATAATAAATATATTATTTAATAATAAAGACAAGTTTTGGCTAGGAGTTCCCTATATCAAAACATATCCAAACTTCAAAGTACTAATATCCAATATTTAAAAATATCCAAAGTTTAAAGTACTAATATCTAATATTAAAACATATTCAAACTCCAAAAAATACAAACAATAATATCCAACATTCAAATATAAAACAAAGTAAATCAAAGAACTACAAAACATAGAAGTTCATCCATCTCCAGTCTTCAATCACATAATGCAATGGTAATGAAAGCCTCCTCTTACACCTTGATACATTATATTGACATGAAGACAATGTGTTCAAAAACATGAAGATAATGAGTTCAAAAGCATGTAAAAAAATAGGAAAAACTACAAATCAATCCCTTAAACTATCAAGTTGTTGTCATTTATAACATTGAACTATTATTTTCATCATTTATAACCTTCAACTTGTCACTTACTGTCAATTATAACATTCCATCCTTACACTGTTAGAAATCTGTTAATTAAGTGTAAAACGAGTAGTTTTGAAATATTAAAATTAAAAACTTAACCCCATCAAAACTACGTAGTTTTGGACATATATATATATATATTTCTTCCAAACTCAACAAAACCCGATTAACTTGTTTCTCTAAACTCAACCAAACCCGAAACCCCTTCTTCATCTTCTTGTTACCCGAAACCCATTCTTCATCTTCTTGTTACTCGAAACCCCTTCTTCTTTGTGAAATCTGATTAACCCTTGTATTTTCTCTGAACAAGAAGGGGGTGAAGAAGGGGGTAATGGGGGTACCTTAATTATGTTGTTAAGTTCATTTGTGTTGGTTTGGCTTTGTACTTTGAAATCTTTTTTTCACTCTTTTGCACTGTAACAACCTACTTTGAAATTCACTTCCTGCATGGATGAGTTTCCTAAATCTAAAGGACTCGAGAATGACCTCTGAGTCGAATGAGCAGATGAAAAATTCGGAAAAAAATAGAAGACATTATTATTTAAAAAAATAGGGTAAAATAGATGAATTGTTAAAATTAGGAGAGAATTTTCAAATTGAACCTATAAATATCCCGTGCTACAAACCCTTCTCATTTGACCAGTAAAGAAGCTATTTTCAGGAGATCCCATGGCTTGGTTATGAAAATTTGCAGACTCCATGAGAGTACCAAACTTAGGTTGAAAGTGAAAGCCTGGTTTTCCATTAAAAGAGCCACTACTATTGCTCATTTGCATAAGCTTGGCTACATTCTCAGCACCATCATAGTTGTGAGGAACAAAAGGGTCATTATTATTATAATTAGGCTCAAAACAAAAATTGCAATATTCATTTTTAATCCCTAAACCGTTGAAAGAAGAGAATTTTGCATTTCCATCTGACAAATCTGAGTCATTTGGCACAATCTGCAAATGGGTTGCTTGATAAATGCTCAAATTTTTAAATTGTTTACTTGGAGGGGAATTTAAATGAATATTGGGAGAGAATTGGTCGAGGGAATGGGATTTTTTAAATGGGTTTTCATGGTTTTGGTGGTGGTTGTTTGAAATTGCTTGAAAGATATCAATAGCAGAGTTAGAGAAGGGATAGAAAGAATAAAAAAAGAAATCAAGGGGGTAGTGGGGTTTCACGAAGAAGAAGAAGCAGTGAAGAAGGGGTTTTAGGTTTCACAAAGAAGAAGAATAAGAAGGGGGTGAAGAAGGGATTTCGGGTTTGGTTGAGTTTGGCGAAACATGGGTTAATCGGTTTGGTTGAGTTTGGGAGATGTGCCCAAAACTACGTAGTTTTGATGATGGTAAGTTTTTATTTTTAATATTTCAAACCTACATCCTTTTACACTTAATTAACAGATTTATAACGATGTAAGGATGGACGGCTTTGTTTGCCCCAGCTTGGCGAATCGCATCCCCGCGCAAGGACATTGCCCCAAGACAAGGTAAAATTGTTGGGAAGGGGACATGATCAATAGAACCTGGCTGGATTCGGGCTGATAGTTCAAAGGACTGATTTGTAGTTTTTCCAAAAAATAGAAATAACAATATATAAATAGTTACCTTAATCTATTCCACAATTTCTTATAATGTCTCATTGAGATTAATATGCACAACCGAAATGCTACTTACTCTTTTTTATATAAGATTGGTCCAAATGTTACTTTTACTAGAGCATTAGGTACAAATTTAGTTTCATTGTCTAAAAAGATATAAGAGACTTACTTTTATAAATCAGATGCAGATAAACACAGATACATATCATCGACATGAAGAAGAGAAATAATCAACTTCCAAAGAGAGCTTCACAAGATACAAACAGTAGAGTTGGAAAAAGAACACAGCAACAGAAAAAGACATCCTCATTGATGGATAGAAAACCTTAAAGAACCCTTGATCTTACTTGGATGAAGAAGGAAGCATCTGGCATCGTGAGCTGAGGGAGAGGGAGAGGCGAGAAGGACTAACTACTGAGGGAGGGAGATGCGAGAGTCGAGAGGAGGCGAGAGGGAGACAAAGACTTCACTTCATTTAACCTAAAACCCTAATATATATATATATATATATATAATATACGGTCGGTCTGGTCAAATTGGTCTAGAACTAACAAAAATTTTGGACCAGTCTAAAATTTTGGTCCTCTCTAAAAGGAGGACTGAACCGACCATTAACAAGAGAAAACCATCCAGATCGATCAATTTTTGTTTAGACCGGTTCAGATTAAACAGTCTAGATGGTTTTGAACACCCATAACCACACTTCTCAAAAGGCAGTTGTTTAGCTAAAAACCTGTATTTTGTTCTTTACTTAGGTGTGCCAACAAGGCAGCTTTATTTATGCCTTATTCAAGTATAAATAAAGGGATGATTTTGAAACAAATAACAAGTAAACTAATAATACTCAAAAAGATTGCAGATTCATTTTCCTCAATGAAGATAATTTTTTTCAAGCAAAGGAAAATAAAACAAGTAACTACGCAAAGAATGCCCAATATTTTTTAGTCAAAGGGAAAATGTACAAGTACAAGTACTGGAGAGAAAATAAGTTATAAATTACTCCTATTCCCATGATCGTCTACTAAGATATCCGGGGCATATTTGATAATTGATTTGGAGAGTTTACACAAGTCTAGTATGTTTGATTTGGTCGTGAACCTTTTTCCAAAGGCATTTGATTGCCTTTTATAGAGAAAAGCATAATTGTTTGATGGGTCCCTTTTCAATGCTGGGAATTTTTTACCCAACATTGATGTTGGGATTAATCCTACCCATAGGATATGGCTAGATTAATCCCAGCCATTAAATAGTTTTTAATTTTATTTTCTTTAGAAACTGGTAGAATAAGTTGCCATCTCCTCCATCTCCCCATTTTCCCCTTTCCCCTTTTTCGACTACAACCAAAACTTAGGGCATCCCAAAATCGGCAAACACGATTTCTCCTCCAACCTCCACCGCGAACGACGAAAGCACTCACAATTTCTTTTTCTTCTTCACAAAACTCATGCTCTCTCTCTTCATCATGGTGCTCTATCTCCACCATCATCCAATCCGTCGTCCACCTCTCTCTCCATCGTTCAGGTATCTCTCTTTCTCTCTCTCTCTCCATCGTCCAACTCTTTCTATTGTCGAAGAGTTTTTGCGTCATCTAGGGCACATGATTTTCAACCACTGGGATTTCCCTACTCTCGGCTCTTTTATAGAAGGTAATTTCTCCTCCTCCCTCGATCTCTCTCGTTCTTGTTGTGATGCCATTCCTTGTATCTTTAACTAACATCCGTTTCTTTATCATTGCTTCTTTTTGTCTTTGAATAAATTATGCAATTGATTCCTAGATATGTAGTTTACCATAGAACATCACAACTACACAAAGGACAATGTGAGAATTACAAAAAGCTTTAAAATTTCAACTGTTATTTCTTCAAATTCAATAATGGTAAAAATGAAAGGAACCCTTTCTAGGGATTGAAGAAATGCTTGATAGGCTCACTAAGAAGAGAATTGGTATATGATGTTACAGTCCTTATATAATATATGCTATTATTTTAGATTGTAATTTGAAATTCATAGCATAGAGTAAAAAGATTCAAATTTCTCATTCCTTAACTAATTTTCATCAACTAATATGTTCATGTCTCACTAATCAGTCAAGTGAATTCCTCAAACTTGGTAAAAGAACAACTGGCAAATGAAGGAATTTTAGCAGCATAAAAATCCAAGTAGATATGCTGCAAGCACGTAGAATGTTTATTATTTATAAACATTTGACTGTTTTGACTATTTTATACTGGTCTCTAGGGTTTTACTGTTAGACTGTTTGACATTAGATTAAAGCTTGCTTGAAATAGTTTCTAGAGTTTTTCCCAATTCTGCCATACTATCTTTGAGACTAGTTTTTTCCAATTCAGTTTCAAGTATTGCTCATATGTTTGGACTTCCAAATTCTATTTTGCATTCCAACATCAATAGCCTTGGCCTTTCTCTAATAACAATGACCTGATATTTTATTTTTTCGTGCCCATATAGTTTTTAGTTGTGCTCTACTATATTCTCCTATGCGAATGAACCTAGAAAATAAACAACAATGGAAAAGAAAATGTTGTGATGATACATTTTTGGTTGTTATCTGTTAAAAACATTGACTATTCATCATATCTGAGTTTATGAGGAGGAGAAATAAACTTTATATTTAGAGAAATTTTATATTTATCCTATCTTTCCCATTATAATGATTTGATGTTTACATGGTGAAAAATTTGTAAGGTGATGTGAAGTATTGTGTTCTAATTAGTCTAATGGTTGGTATCCTGTTTTACAAGAAATCCCCCATCCTCTATCCCATGTTACTTTATTTGCTATTATCTCTATTTTCTTTTCTACAATTAACAAGTTTTGTTTGAAGTCTCCTAATGTAGAGTTGTGTGACGAAGTAGAAAAGTTGTCCAATTTATTTTTTGTGCTGGTTAGATGTGAGTATTTCTGAGTTAGATTGAAAAAAGATAATGGGACTGTTTTGTGCCAATTAGATGTGAGTTATTTCTGAGTTATTTTCTGAGTTAGAATGAAAGAGTTTGCTTTGTGCTGATATGTTATTTCTAAGTTAGATGTGAGTTATTTACAGGAAATTTGATTATTCTCTTTCAGTTTAAGACAATGTAATATGATGGTCTGTCTGTGCTGAATTTTATTTTGGATTTTGATTTCATTCAATTATAAAAGTTCATCCTTACTTTTTTCTGATTATTCTCTTTCAGTCGGCATTTGCAAAGTTACTAGTCATTTACTTCTGGATTTTGAACTCGTATTAGAATTTCTTTCTCAATATCATTAGCTTGAATTGGTTTTACTTAATAAAATGGAATTTGCTATGTTTGTAGACTAGTTTCATATGTTTTGCCTTTCCCATGATTTCCATATAGAATATTATAGTTGGAAGTAGATATTACTTGAGGTTAGTCTACTTTCATAGATACAATATTATTTTTAGATGTACGTTTTTTATTAGATGAATACATAATGTACATGTTATCATTTTCCTATAATACTGTTGTACATGTTATCATTCAAGCAATCAAATATAATGGAAAGTCCTACTTTAGAGAGAACTAAACGATCAACGTTTTTTATATGATTATAGATATTTTGACATTTATAGAGTTCTTAACTAGCTTACCTACGTGGTGGAAATGTGATTCTTTTAACATGATAAATTGTGAAAAAACTTGTCGAAGAGCATGTTGCAACTAGATCAACTAAGTTTCATGCATTCTTTAAATTATTTACACATCATGTTTATCATCTATTAAGATTGGTGATATATGTCACTTCCAATTAATTCGTTATCTGAAATAGTCATTGCATAAAGCTAATTAATAATATAATAGGGGCATATGTATACATGAACATATCATTGGTATGCCATTTTAGCATTCTTACTAGATGATGCCCAATCCATTATAAATTAATATCAGGGATAATCATGATAAGAAGACATAGTAACATATATTTCAAATGGATAATACAAATGTCAACGTGAAGAAGGCACAAAATGGTTTCTGTGTATACTTGTAAATAATTAGTGAGATCATCAGTTTAATGTTACATATTTTCATATAAATTGTTGCAATGTTAATGCGGTTGTTTAAAACTAAAACAATGCAAAAGAATGTGCTAAAATGAGGGCGGCAGGTGAAAAGATTAGTGGTCATGAATTAAGTATGTTTAGACAAACATTACATTATAACATGGAATTGATAAATTTTGATTGTAATTTAAGTGAGTTTGTGATATGCAGACACAAAAATATATAGCTTTAAAGTGGAATAGTATGAAGAATAAAGGAAATGAAATCCATGCCATTGAAAGCGGAGCAGAACAACCCGATTCTAGTCATCCGAGAAGGCCTGCCTTTAAACGTAAGTTGCTCACATGCTGTAACCCGAGAAAATTACGGATTGTGTTGCAAATTTTGATGAGGGGAAGAGGAGTGCGGTCATGGAGATGGGATTTGGAGGGTTGTTGGATATTAAATGCCGTAAGCTGAAGAGGAACATCTTGCAGCAGCGGTTTCTTCCATCCAGCCACCTGCACATTGAATATCCATGGGTCGACATTCAAAGTAACCGCAAATGATGTTACTTCTATACTAGGCATCTTTGACAGTGGCGAGGAGATCAAATTTGATGGTGATGTGAATGAGATAAAAGATCTAAAGGTGAAGTGGGTGAACGCCAAATGTGATCTTCCGGTGACTGCCTTGTCAAAATTCTTGATTGAGGAGTATAACAGTGACTATTAGAGGCAAGCCAAGCCTTTGTGCTGTACACCATCGGGGTTTTGTTATCTTCTCGATCAAAACCAATCATCATTTATTAATGCTTGTACGCTGTGAAGTCACCTGCGACCATCCAATAGAAGAATTGGGCTTCTACTTGTTTTAATGATTTTTTGGATGGTGTCATGAGATATCAAAACAACCACCACGATAGCATTATCGAATGCTTGTTATTTATACAGGTAGAATATTTAGTATACATTAGTATTACTTTCGCATTATAACATACGTATATTTGTCAATAAATTCATTTCGATGCAGTTATTTTATCTGGAGAAGTTGGCATGTGCTGCCAACTTTATTGACTTCAACCAACCTTCACCACTAAGGTGGAACGATATGGCCGTTTCAAAAATGATTTATTTTGTAAAATTAAGGGGTGGAGGAGCTTGGCCTAAAAGCTGTGCGGTAAGAGTTTTAGACTATTGCAAATTTAGTTGGTTATATTACTATTGATTATTTAGTAATAATTCATATATATTTAGATTATGTAGATCGATACAATCGCACAAGCTGTTTTGGGCGACTGCGAGGTTCGAGAGGAGCGCAAACGTAAGCACGTTCGCGAGGATGTGTGTGCACATCTACCTAAAGAGCAAGTCATCGGGCTAGGTGCTTTAAGTGCACAAGTGATCGCTCTTCAGACAGAGTCCAGCTCCATGTGGGCGGCTCTTCAGGTGTAGTCCAACACCATGAGGGAAGAAATTTCACAATTAGTGGATGTGCAGAGAAAGATGATGGTTGTCCCAGATTCGATGGCCACAACTTTGGCGAGTCTTTTGCCATGGGACATTGGTAAGTCTGGATCCCAAGATGATGAGCCAGGCATTCACCCCGATTGAAGGTAAAACCCGAGAAGGTTTTGATGAGGATTTGAGTCCCTCCGGCGAAGAAGAGTTGCCGGTCTCTTCATAACCTTTATATAAAGGTGATAATGATGAAAGGTGAATCCTTCAGACAATGCATTCGCTGACCTTCTATTGCTTGGGAAACCATCTATGATTGGAACGTCTAAAAGACGTCGAAATGTATTATTCTGTTTATTTGTATTTCATCTTCTATATATATAACATGTGTAGTCTGAATATTAATCTAACACCTCACCTGAGGCTATGTTTTGGTAGGGCAAACAAGTCTTGACCGAGTCTACTGAAAGCCAGTTCCCGATGCAGTTGCGCAGCACTCAGGAGAGGAGAGATGGTCCTCTACACTGTTCAACCTATTTGAAGGGTAAAACTACCATTAGACGCAACAAGAAGATATTTAAAGTGGGTCTGTACACGTTACACGTCCACTAGAAGTGATAAATGTGCGTTTAATGGAGTATATTTTTGAGAAAAGATTAGATGATAGGTAGTTGTCTCACTAATCTAACAAAATTTGACACATCATCACAGTCAAATTTTGATTACGTTTGTCTTTTATTGGTCTTTTGCAGTAAGATTCTTGTTAGACATTCTGGCCTCCATGCTAAACGAAGAGACCTAAAGACTCTCAGTTAAGAAAATTGGCTTGGCTCGGACCTAATACACTTGTTTATCAACATTTTGACCTTGGAGGCTCGTCGTGCATCTATGAACAACCGATTCTAATTTCTTCCCACGTTCTTTGTTGTGAGTATCTACTACTCAGTATCATCCTTATTTTAGGTTTGTATGTATGTTGTGTATTATGAATTTCAAAAGTAGTAGAGCTTCCTAATTTTGTAAGCAAACACAAGATCTTGGATAGATACTCGCCAACGCTTGAGCTAGAAATGACGGTAAACAAATTTAATGTAGTTAAACTTAGTATGATTGTGTAAATGTATTGTGTAATCTAGATATGTATTCTGATACATGATGGTCGAGATCATTGGTTTATGGCCAAGATCTCCGTCATGGACGAGGAAGTCACTATATGGGACACCTTGCCAGATGGCCGAATTAACGTGGGACGAACGAAAAAGGTAAAAAAGATTGTATGTTCTAACCACTCATCATGACTTTTAATTTGTCTTATAGCATGTGTAATTTGACATTGATTACCTTTTTATATTTTGTGAATGAAATTATAGTTAGAATGTATAGACTTGAGATTTGGGCCTAAACCCATAGATTTGTTGCCCCCAACAACAACCTTCTCTTCATTCAAAATTTCAAGGCCGCCCCAAGTGGTCACCCAATCAAATGGGTAAGTTCACTAATCACTAATTTGATTGGGCTTCCTTCACCCTTTAATGATGCACTTATTATTACGTTTGCAGGAGTGATTGTGGTGTGTGGATCTTGAGATATATGGATGACATCAGGGCATGAATTGTTCACGACTATCGTTCCCAAGTAATTTTTCAGATATTGTTTACATTTTGTTAAACTTGAGAGCTTTGGTTTTTGTTTGTTATAGTTTCAGGTTCTTTTAGCTCTATATTTGGGAATTTTTTTTATTGTTTTAGATTTGCTCACTTGTGGTTGACATTACTTGTAATTTGTTAGGGTTCCTTTAGTTATGTAATTCATATTTTCCTGATTGTTCTGGACTTTCTCGTTTGTGGCTGTCAATATTGAATTTATTGAGGTGTATGATAGTTTTGGTTAATATTCAAGCCTTAGAGCATCCCGTTTTCTGTTTTATTTTAGTTGGGTACTCTTAGTTATGTAATTGAGAATTTTTCTAATTCACTCATTTGTGGTTGTTATTATTGAATTTGTTGAGGTGTATGATAGTTTGGTGAATGTTCAAACCTTACAGCTCTATTTTCTGTTTTGTTTTAGTTTGGAGTTAGGGTTAGTTAATTTAGTTATATAATTGGGAATTTTCTGATTATTCTGAATTTGCTCATTTATGGTTATCATTGTTCAATTTGTTGAGTTGTATGATTGTTTGTTGAATATTGAGAATAATTTTACAAGAGTATAAATCACACGATCTTCAGTGTAATATTCAGTTGAAGATTGTCAACCATCCTTGGAACATCTCGTATGATACGTTACATGATAGCGTTGATCGATTTTATAATAGGAACTCATATGTCTCGGAGACCCGGCTACCACTAAAGACGAGTCCTACTTTAGGATCAAGTAGAATCCAATTGGATAGATTGACAGTTTGTAAATGTTATCCTTATCACAAAATGTTTAGGATCAAGTTTAAAAATCAATAATATAATAAACAAACTTAGAATCCAATTCCAAATTTTAACCAACGATTCGACAGAACCTCCCCATAAATAGAAAACTCACAATATTAATTGCATCTTTATATCTATAATATGTCAGACGCCTGTCATGCAACTTTAACAAATTTAGAATCTAAACAAAACTTAGAATCCAATCCAAACAAACTTAGAATCTAAAAAAACTTAAAATCCAAACAAACTTAGAATCCATCAGATTTATATCCACAAAAAGTTCATATCAACTTTGGCAAAACATCATGGTGCAAATTTTCTCTTTTTCGACAAAGCATCATGTGCATGCTTTGTACGTCCTTCATGTTCTCATTCTAATTCAATATCCTTATTGCTGTCGTCATCATGGTCGTCTTTATCATCATTAACTAGATCTTCACCACTGTCATCATCTTCATTAACTTCATCATCATCACTCTCATGCCTGCTTTCTTGAGTTTCATACATGTGCAAGCACCTTTGCATCTTCGCCTACATGTGTACATATTCAGTATATTTTGATTTCAAACTAAAAATAAATAGGGAAAGATCAGAAGTTTACAATTTTCTTATCCTTTTTTTCCATTGATGCTTTGGCCTTTATCATTGTCTCACGTGCGCTTAACATTTTCTTGAAGAACAGCTTGTTGAGACTGCCAATCATGCACATCATGTCTGCCGCGCAATCATGCGCATTATGTCTGCCACGCAATCATGCGCATCATGTCTGCCGTGCATGCCGCCGGCACCTGCATTATCTGAATTGCGTGTTAATATGATATTTAGTGATTAAATAATAAATATTAACATCATAACTCATATAACAGTCTTCAGCTGATGGAAGACCCAAAACTGGAACTCGGTACCACCATCTAGTAGTGGGATGTCAGCCACTCTTATATCATCAATGGTCTCTCTAACCAACCCTGATGCTCCTGGTACTGTTTTGATTGTTGCGGTCGTTGGTACTGTTACCTATACATGGTAGTTTACAAATTTACATTGTATAGCAATATGAGTAATCTCATATATTTAAAAACCACTTAGAGACGTTTAGCACCTGCGAATATGAAGATGCCCCATCATAGTTTTAAGATGATAACTTTTTTCGGAATTCATCATAAGTATCTTTGCTATCACCATTTACATTAATGATAAAGTGTGTTGCTCTGAAACCTCCAAGACCACTAGACAGATCCTCTCTGGTGAATGGTTGATCACATAACATTGAATTTGGGGGTTTGTATAGGATGTGCGGTGCCTCGGTTTCTATACTCTATCGTGAGACGCGCTCACCCAAGTACCATGCTCTTCTAGTAGGTCCTTCCAGCAAGATTCACATGATGGTAGGAGGTATACTATTGATTAATAGTTTGGCAAGTTTGTACGTTGTCCCCAAGGGTTCTAATTGATCTGCAAGTTCAAAAGTAAATAGTTTGTCAGTAAAACATTATTCATACTCAGGGGTTGATGGGATATAAGATAGGAATTGATATAATAAAACACATACTTCATTGGGCCTCGTATATCAAAGTTTAGCACAAAATTCTTTTAGGCAGTGACCAACATCCATTGTTCCCGACTCAATGTCTATCCAATGTGCTGCTCTCAAGAACGTGTCTGGACCACCTAATGGTATGCTCAATGCCAAACACGGAAAGTACTCACAAGCTTTATACCTCCCATACTCTCTAAAACCCTCATATCCCTACATTTTTGCCGCAGCATAAAGTGTCCTTATTGCAATACAATACGGACAAGTCTGAACCACCCCAATTATACTCCCGTATCACATCTATTTTCTATAGGACACTTGTACTTAACATAATTATCAACTAGCTTTTGCAAAGCCTTCTTGTTGTTGTAGAGTTCCAAATAATAGTCTAGTTGTCGACCATCGACTTTGAGGCCAGTTATCACAACAAAGTCCAATGGGGTCATTGTCATTTCACCCACTTCATCTATATGAAAGGTGTGGGTTGTATCCCACCATTTCTCGACCAGACTTTTCAATAGGACGCGGTCCATCTGCCCATTTTTCATTATACTTATAAAATAACTAAACCCAAAAGCATCGACATTCCTTTTCACATTTTTAGGAAGTGTAATGTTACCAAAACTACGTATACTAAGATCATTGAACTCAGCCTAAGAAATCTAAATTTAAGTATGACTCAGTGAAAAGGGTGTGTGTGAAGAAAAATGTACTATAATCCCTATTGTGACATTTCATCGAACACCTACGGGCAATAAACGTACACTATAATTTTTCATCCAAAACATATATTGCTACCAATAATCATACATTTCTAGAAGCATCACATAAACAACACTCAATTTCCAAAATGATTCAAGTATCTATTTGGTGTTTTAACAATATAACACATAACAACCAAATTTTTTGTTAAAGAAACTTATATTTTATCCTTGGATGGGATATAGCATTTCATCGAACATGTTACGAGCGTTCATATAAACATAGTATAAACTTCAATATGGCATTTTATCAAACACCTTACGGACAATGAAAAAAATACACCATATAATTCATTATGAAATTTCGTCGAACACTTTACGGGTACTCATAGTTTTCCATCCATCCATGACATATATTTCTACCAAAAATCATACATTTCTATAATCATCACATAAAAAACACCCAATTTGCAGAACGAATCAAGTATATATTAGGTGTTTAACAATATAACACATAAAATTCAAAATCTTTAAAGAAAAACTTACATCTTATTTGTTTCGGTGAGATATATGCTCCGTTGGAGCAATATGAAGAATATGGCTACTAAGATTTTGATTCTTTGGATGGAATCTTTTCACCCCATAATCGATGTCATCATACTGCCCATTCAAAATGCTCGAACTTGGTTGCGTCTACACTCAATGTTCCCTTTGTAACTTTATGCTTTCTATTATCCATTATTGGTGAAAAAAATACAATATTTGAAGGATATGGGTTTTGGGGTCGCGGGTTGGAGGGATTTCGCTCGGGTTTGGTGCGAGTTTTGACTCGTATGTTGCAAGGGATGTATTCAATGAGAGATTGCGGGTTTAACTTATGTGTTGCAACAGATTTGGATCAATTTTGATGGATTTCAGGCTATGAAGAGAGATGAAGAAGAATGAGAATAAGGTTTGAGTGAAAAGAAATGAAGTGTTGAGAGAGAGGGGGAATGGTGAGTATCATTTTTTTAAGAAGAAGGGGGAAGGGGTTTTTTTAATGTTGGGGTTAATTTTGATAAGAAATAAGGTTAGATATGAAAATTAAAATTTATAAGGTTATAAATTAATTAAAATGTAAAGGGTTATTTTCCAAAAATTATTGTGTTATTATTATAAAATAAAAGGTTAAATATCAAATTTCAATATTTAATTTCAAACTTTTTAGTGGATATGCTCGATTTAACAGTCGAATCTTACCTTAAGGGTTTACGTGTTCGTCAAACTGATGAATATGATTTATCGACCATCATAACATCACGACATATAATTATATTTAGTGAAAACCCGTCTCGATCGATATGTGTTACAAAAGTACAACAACATTATCGATGACAACTTTTATCAAGTTTATGATTAAGTGTTTAATTTTGTATTGAAATAATGAGTTTTATCTATTTTTATCAAAGATTTTTCTGGTGTACGATAAATAATTACAAAAATATCAATTTTATGGTTGATTGTGAAGAATGGTTAATAGAGCCATATAAATGGCGATTAGACCCAAAAAATTGGTGATAGGGAGGGTGACTGGCGATTGCCTATTTATACATGGCATTTAAGAATGAAACAGGTGATTGAAGGCATAAAACAAGCGTTTGGCTTTGACGATGCGATTAACACCTTCAGGATGACATTTAGGAGCAAAAAATAGGCTATTCGCCTATTAGGTATGGCGATTAGGTTTTAGGTGTTCACCAAATACGTAATGGGGTATAACAAATTCTTCAAGGGTTCATCAAAATTTAAAAACTTCATTTTTTGGTTCACCAAATATGTATTAGGGTTCACCAAATATGTATTTCGTGAACTCTGTACATATTTGGTAAACCTCAGTACGTATTCGGTGAACTCCAATACGTATTTGGTGAACCCCTCAAAAATTATTAATTGGTACGTATTTGGTGATCACTGGTACATATTTGGTGAACCCCAATATGTAGTTGGTGAATCCCTTCAAAAATTATTAATTTGTATGTATTTGGTGAATCCTAATACGTTTGGTGAAACTCTCAAAGAATTATTATTTTGTACATATTTGGTGAACCCCACTACGTAATTGGTGAACTCTAGTACGTAATTGTTGAACTCTAGTACATAATTGGTGAACGTGATGGGGATCGAGATGCTGTTTTCAAAGACTCGCAAGATCCATTACAAGGAATTGGCGGTCCAATGACTTGAGCTTGAACAAACATGATGAAAGAAGGTTTACAAGGCAAAATCATGGACGTGCATGACAAAGAGGCTGTTCTAGAAGATTCCAAGGTGTCACCAAAGATAATCACTTAGCTTTATGTGAATGGCTTGGATTTGGAAGAACAATGATTAGAATCCATGACATGAGGCCCAATTCACTGTTTATGTGTTTTATGGGTTTTAGGCTTAAATAGAGTTTTATTTTTATTTTAAGTTGTTTGTTGGGTCTTGGACTTTTGGATCATTTAGGTTTTGGGTTTATATATTTTATTTTTATTTGTTTTATGCTTATTTCATTTTAGGGTCACTGTATAAAGGCTCATATGATGTAAAATCTGACACTTTTTGGTCATTAATATTATTCAGTGAGCTTTTGCTTTGCATCCTTGTGTTCTTGGTAGAATACAGAATTTTGACTTACCAAGGGAGTGATCAACCTTCTGGCGTCTCAATATTGGGGTTTTAAGGACTTAGTTTTCCTAAGGGTTCTAATCTGATCAACTTCGATTTAAGCCTAGCTTCTGATTTTGCTTCTTGTCCGTTGATCCAAGGGTTCCTAGGGCAGGTCACCTAGTGGTATCAATTGGTATCAGAACATTGGTTTCTGGAAACAAGTTATCAATATTCTTTGTTATTTATATTTGTTTTTGTGTTTTCCCTTCCCTTCTACTTCTTTGTCTTTCGATTCAGTAAAAAAACAAAACAAATAAAATCTAGCCTTTTTTCGTGTGATTTTGTGGGTTAATCTTAAAATAGCCACAACTTTTGATCTGGGAGTGAAAACAAGCATAATTATATCAAATCAAACTGATTTTCGTGCCCTAGAAACTTATTTCAAATTTAGAAGCCAAATTTCTCCGCTTTCACCTATTTCCGAGCTCTTTAAGTTTATGCGCAGTTTTACCCAAAAATTTGGAATTTTAGACTTCAAATTTCGAATTTCAAATTTCAATTTCGAAATTCCATTGTTTTTCACATATTATATCTATCTTATCACATATTATCTCTATCTTATACAAATTTGAATTTGAAATTTAAATTAGAGATAGAATCTTATCATCTTACCATCTCATTTTATCATCCTATCATCTCATCTTATCATCTTGTCTTATCATCTTATCATCTCATTTATCATCTTATCATCCTATCATCTTATCATCTTATCATTACCTTTAGTTCAAATTTAAAATTGAATTTTGAATTTTGATTTTTTTTCGAGCAGCTAATTATCTTGAAAAAAAATAGAAACAAAGATTGTTGGAGTTTGAAGGCTTCTTTGTTTTCTTTGCTTCTTCATTCATCAATTGATTATTGTAGAGAATTCTTTCTATTCTCATTTGCTTCAACTAAGTTTTAAAATTCTGATTCTTTTAGATTTGTCACCTTCTAACGTTTGCTCCTTAAGATTTGTTGAGTTTTTATTCTCTTAATAACATAAAAAGGCTGGCTTGAGTGGTAAAAGGCAAGAGTGGTGAGATCCTCTTTGAAATAAAGCTGAAATAGAGTAAAACACGAGTGAAACAAGTGAATCTGATTTGAGTGTAAACACGTGAGGGAGTGTGTGAGGAACAACAATCCTTTTTATATTATTTTTTTCAGATCGTCAACATGAGTAGCAGCGGAGAACCACAAGACATCAACATGAAGGTGTTTATAAAGGCTTTTAATGATCAATTTATGTTGCTGAATACGGGATTTGATCATTTGCAATCCTATACTGGTTCTAAATCTAATACAAGAAGTGTGTTTGGGGAAGATGAGGAGAAATATTCTGATTATGAAAGTTCTAGTTCAAGGAGGAAAAAGGGGAATCGAGAAAATACGGATAACAATCTTGGAAGTATTAAAATGAAGATTCCTACATTTCAAGGGAAGAATGATCCAGACTTTTGGAGTGGGAGAGAAAAGTCGAACTTGTGTTTGACCGTCGTAATTATTTGGAGGAGAAGAAAGTCAAATTGGCAATCGTAAAGTTTGCCGATTATGCGAGTATTTGTTGGGATCGATTGATGCTTAGTAGGAAGAGGAATGGGGAGAGGGTTATTTGAGCTTGGGAAGACATGAAAGTGGTGACGCGGAATAGATTAATTTCTAGTCACTACTATATAGACTTACAAAGAAAATTTCAAGGTCTGGTTCAAGGTTCAATGATCATGGACGATTATTACAAGGAGATGGAGATAGCGATGATAAGGGTGAATACTGACGAAGACCAAGAGGCTACCATGGCTCAGTTTATTGGATTTTTAAATAAGGAAATCGTTGATATGGTCGATTTACATCACTTTGTGGAGATGGAGGAGTTTCTGTATAAGCCATTAAAGTGGAGAAGCAACTCAAATCAAAGGAAATCCGATATGGTTCATCTTCTAATTCTTCATGGAAGTTGAATTGGAGAGATCACAAAATCTCCTCAAAATCAAGAGAAGAAGCCAAGCCAAATGAGCCGGTTGCTATTGTTAAAGGTAAAACCAAAATTAATTCTTCTAAATCACGATATATTAAATGCTTTAGGTGCCAAGGCTTTGGGCATATTTCTTCTCAATGCCCAAACAAAAGAGTATTGATAGTAATGGAGAATGGTGAGATCGAAAGTGATAGTTCAACTGTGGACGAAATGCCACCAATAGAGGATTGTTCTGATGTTGAAATTGAAGGACCGATTAAAGGTGATTTGTTAGTTGCTAGGAGAGCACTAAGCATACAACCAAAGGATGACGGTGATGAAGAGCAACGAGAATACATTTTTCACACTAGATGATTAATCAGAGACAAGGGATGTACAATGATTATTGATCATGGGAGTTGTACTAATGTTTCTAGTACTTTATTGGTGGATAAGCAGAAATTGAATGTCTTGAGGCATCCTAGACCTTACAAGTTGCAGTGGCTAAATGAATGTGGAGAAGTGAAGGTAACCAAGCAAGTTTTGGTTTCCTTTTCAATTGGAAAATATGTGGATGAGGTTCTTTGTGATGTGACACCGATGCATGTTGGTCATAGCTTACTTGGTCGACCATGGCAATTTGATAGGAAGGTTTCGCATGATGGATACAAAAATAATTATTCCTTCACATTTAATAACCGATATTTTGTATTAACCCCTCTCACACCTTTGCAAGCTTATGAAGATCAGATTAGGATAACAAACGGGTGCAAAAAGAGAGAACACATATTTGTGATCAAGAGAGAAAGAAAAAGAGAGAGAGTGAGGTCGAGGAACAAAAAGAACAAGAAAAGAGTGAGGCCGAGAAAAAACGTTAGCAAAAAAGTGTATAAAAAGGAAAGAAAGACAAGAGAGTAAGTGTTTTTACTCGAAAAAGTGAGGTTAAAAGTGTTCTTATTGCAAGGTAACAACTACTTGTACTCATGTACAAGGATGTTTATTTTTTTACTAATGACCTTAACCCCTCTTTGCCTAGTGTTGTGTTGTCTTTATTGTAAGAGTTAGAGGACCTATTTCTCGAGGAGATTCCCCATGGATTATCTCCTTCAAGAGGTATTTAGCAGACTTCATACCTGGTGCTGCCTTGCCAAATCGACCTGCTTATAGAGCTAATCCCGAGGAAACCAAGGAGATACAAATGCAAGTGGATGAGTTGGTTCAAAAGGGTTTTGTGAGGGAGAGTCTTAGTCCATGTTAGGTTCCTGTCATCTTAGTCCCAAAGAAAGATGGAACATGGTGCATGTGTGTGGATTGTTGAGCCATTAACAAGATGACGGTAAAATATAGACATCCAATCCCTAGATTAGATGATATGCTTGATTTTATTTTTTTTCTAAAGTTGATTTAAAGAATGGCTATTATCAAATTCGCATGAAAGATGGAGACGAATGGAAAATAACTTTTAAAACTAAGTATGGATTGTATGAGTGATTAGTAATGCCTTTTGGTTAACTAATGCACCTAGTACATTCATAAGGTTAATGAATCATGTTTTGCATTCTTTCATGGGAAAATTTATGGTAGTTTACTTTGATGATATTTTAGTTTATAGGAAAAATCTTGATGACATGCGAAACACTTGTTTGTTGTTTTCAGTTTGTTGTTTTCAGTGTGTTAAGAGAGCACCAATTGTATGCTAAACTGAAGAAGTGCTCGTTTTGCATGGAATCTATTGTGTTTCTTGGATTTGTTGTTAGTTCTCAAGGTATTAGAGTTGATGAAGAAAAGGTAAAGGCAATCAGGGAATGGCCCACAACTAAGAATGCGAACGAGATAAGAAGTTTTCATGGACTAGTAAGTTTTTATTGAAGGTATGTTAAAGAATTAGTTCTAATGCTGCATCTTTGAATGAACTTGTTAAAAATAATGTTGTTTTTAAGTGGAACGATTGTGCATTCGAGAGTTTGAAAGATAAGTTTACTAATGCACCTTTATTATGTTTGCCTAATTTTGATAAACTTTTGTGATAGAATGTGATGCATCTGGAATTGGAATAGGGGGTGTATTTATGAAAGATTCCAAACCAATTGCGTATTTTAGTGAAAAGCTAAATGGGGCACCCTTAAATTATCCTCCTTATGAGAAGGAGCTTTATGCATTGGTTAGGGCTCTTCAAACGTGGCAACGTTACTTGTGGCCAAGGGAATTCATCATTCATTCCGATCATGAGAGCTTGAAGTTCTTGAAAACCCAAGGTAAGCTTAACAAAAGACATGCTAAGTGGCTGAAGTTCATAGAAACGTTTCCTTACATAATAAAATACAAACATGGAAAGGAAAACGTTGTGGTTGATGCATTGTCTAGGAGGTACGCATTACTTACTTCTTTGGAAACTAAATTGCTTAGTTTTGAATTGCTTAAAGATTTGTATGCTTATTCTTCTGATTTTAGCCAAGCATGGAATGCATGTGATAAGTGTGCATTTGTTGATTTTTATAGGCATGAAGCATTTCTATTCAAGAAAGATAAATTATGTGTGCCTATTTCTTTTGTTCATGAGTTTCTTGTTAGAAAAACTCATGGGGTGGTTTGATGGGGTATTTTGGTGTGCATAAGACTTTAGATATACTGCATGAGCATTTTTGTTGTCCTAATATGAAGCATGATGTGCAATCTGTTTATGATAAGGGCATTACATGTAAGCAAGTAAAATCTAAAGTTAAACCACATGGCTTATACACCACTTTACCCGTGCCTAATCAACCTTGGATTGATATTTCTATGGACTTTCTTTTAGGATTTCCAATGTCTCAAAATGGTAAGGTTAACATATTTTTTGTTGTTGATAGGTTTAGTAAAATGGCTCATTTCATTGCATGTTCTAAAACCAATGATGCAACACATATTGCTGACTTGTTCTTTAAAGAAGTTGTTCGATTGCATGGTTTGCATAAAACAATTGTTAATGATAGAGATGTTAAGTTCTGAAGTCATTTTTGGCACACTTTGTGGAGCAAATTAGGAACTAAACTCTTGTTTTCTACTGTTGCACATCCTCAAACGGATGGACAAAATGAAGTAGTTAATATGACACTCACTACTTTGTTGCATGCTATCATACAAAAGAACTTAAAATAATGGGAACATTGTTTGCCACACATTGAGTTTGCATATAACAGATTTGTTCATTCTACTACTTCATTTTCACCTTTTGAAGTTGTTTATGGTTTTAACCCTTTAACTTCGATGGATATTTTTTCCTTTGCCTACTAATGAGCATGCTAATCTACATGGTAAGAAAAGGGAAGATTTTGTGAAAGATTTACATGCCAAGGTTCGGGCTAACATTGAGAGGAAGAATGAACAATATGCTAAGCAAGCCAATAAGGGGTGTTTACACGTTGTTTTTCAACCTGGAGATTGGGGTTGGGTGCACATGCTTAAGGAGAGGTTTCCCACACAAAGGAAATCAAAATTATAGCCTAGAAGAGATGGAATTTTTCAAGTCTTGGAACGAATCAATGATAACGCCTACAAGTTAAATTTGCCAAGCAACTATGGTAATGGTAGTGTAACTTTTAATGTGGCTGATTTATCTTTGTTTGATGTAGGTGATTCAAGGACGAATCCTTTTGAAAAGGGAGGGAATGATGGGGATCAAGATGTTATTTTCAAAGACTCGTAAGAACCATTACAAAGAATTGGTGGTTCAATGACTCGAGCTAGAACAAAAAGGATGAAAGAGGCTTTATAGGGCAAAATCATGGACACACATGATAAAGAGGATGTTCTAAAAGATTCCAATGCGTCACTAAGGATAATCAATTATCTTTATGTGCAGGGCTTGAATTTGGAAGAACAATAATTAGAATCCATGGCATGATGCCCAATTCACTGTTTATGTGTTTTATGGGTTTTGGGCTTAAATAGAGTTTTATTTGTATTTTAAGTTATTTGTATTTTAAGTTGTTTGTTGGGTCATGGACTTTGTGCTCATTTAGGTTTTAGGTTTATTTTATTTTATTTTTATTTATTTTATGTTTATTTCATTTTTGGGTCCATATATAAAGGTTCCTATGATGTAAAATCAGACACTTTTTAGTCATTAATATTATTCAGCGAGCTTTTGCTTTACATCCTTGTGTTCTTGGTAGAATCTAGAAGTGTGACTTATCAAGGGAGTGATCAACCTTGTGGTGTCTTAAGATTGAAGTTTTAAGGACAATTTTCCTTAGGGTTCTAATCTGATCAACTTCGATTTGTTCTTAGCTTCTGATTTTCTTATTGTTCGTTGATCTAAAGGTTTCTAGGGCAGGTCGCCTAGTGGGTTCTTATCAAAACCCCAGTACATATTGGGTGAACCCCTAAAAAAATTATTAATTTTTACATATTTGGTGAACCTCACTACGTTATTGGTGAACCCAAGTACGTGTTTGGTGAACCCCTCCAAGAATTATTAATTTGTACATATTTGGTGAACCACACTACATAATTGGTACAAATCAGTACGTATTTAATGAACCCCTCTAAGAATTATTATTTTTTACGTATTTGGTGAACCCCACTATGTAATTGGTGAACCCCAGTACATATTTGGTGAACCCCAGTACGTATTTTGTGAACCCCTCCAAGAATTATTATTTTGTATATATTTGCTGAACCACACTACGTAATTGGTGAACCCTAGTATGTATTTGATGAACCCAAGTATGTATTTGGTGAACCCCTCTAAGAATTATTTATTTATACGTATTTGGTGAACCCCACTACGTAATTGGTGAACCCCACTACGTAATTGGTGAACCCCACTACGTATTTGGTGAACCCCTCTAAAAATTATTAATTTGCACATAATTGGTGAACCTCAATACGTAATTGGTGAACCTTAATACGTAATTGGTGAACTCCTATAAGAATTATTAATTTGTACGTAATTGGTGGGTGAATCTTAGTATATAATTGGTGAACCTCAGTACGTAATTGGTGAACCCCAGTACGTATTTGGTGAACCCTTCAAGAATTATTAATTTATACGTATTTGGTGAACCACACTACGTAATTGATGAACCATAATATGTAATTGATGAACCCGATATGTATTTGGTGAACCCCTCCAAAAATGATTAATTTGTACGTATTTGGTGAACCCTACTACGTAATTGGTGAACCTCAGTACGTAATTGGTGAACACAACTACATAATTGGTGAACCTCAGCACGTAATTGGTGAACCCCACTACGTATTTGGTGAACCCCTCCAAGAATTATTAATTTGTATGTATTTGGTGAACTACACTTATAATTGGTGAATCTCAGTACATGATGAACTAAAAAAAACTTATTACCCGTTGAATTTTGTGTGACCCAGATTACTCCAAAAGCAATCTATGGGTGACAATGAACCAGTATCAATGTTCCCGCCTTGTAAAGTTTACCCCAAGGGAAAGGGCTTCTAGACTTTGAGAATCGCTCAGCTCTACTCTTTATTATCAACAAAGAAAAGAAGAAAACATGGCGGAATCATTTCCCTTTAATATTGTTAAACAGTTACTCAGAAAGCTTACTACCCTTGCCTTACAAGAAGTCTCTTTGGTCTAGGGTTTCAAAAAAGACCTTGAAAAGCTCAATTGTACATTGTCAAGTATAAAATTTGTGTTGCTGGACGCTGAGGACAAGCAAGTGAATAACCACGCTCTAAGTTTGGCCTTGTTGAGCGACTTGATGATGCGCACTGTTAGATTCAAAATCATTTTTGATATAAAATGTATCCCAATAAAGCCCCAAGATCTTATGTTGAACACACTAAGAATCAAATCAATATAGAGCGGAAGCGTACCTGAATCCATGACGATAGATCGTTGTTTAGAGCCGAGCGGTTGACCTTCCATATCTACACGATTCTCTATCTGAGAGTCCCCTTTGATAAAGCCTCTCAATTTTCTCTCTAACGATGGGATATTAGGGAGAATAGAATGGTTTTCCGTTATCTTGTGATCTGGGGACCATAAACACTTATAGATAATTCATCTTTTAGTATTTCTATTTTAATCCATCATAAAAATAGAAATTACCATAAAATCTCTACACATTAAAGGATCCACAACCTATCAAATACATTAAAACTCCAATTATCCAAACCTTAGTAGATCATTTTTAATTGAGTTTAACTTTATTTGACAGTCTGCAACACATAATTATTTTACACATAAGTCCAATGTTGGACTAAGGATCCAAAAATCTCCCACTTAGACTATGTGTTAAACCTTATAATTATATTTTGTCAAAAATAACTGAACGGGTTTAACTTTACTGTCATTACCGAAATGTATCTATAATCAATCCGGCCCATCAATCATATCGACATTAGATCAAAGCAGCCTCTGTTACATCAATCATAACTCAACCCATCAATGGTCACGTATATCAATACAACTAAATGACATAGATTATGATGTGGATGTGTAGCCTGAAAATTTCATGTAATGTGATCTTAACATGCCTATTTCCAAATGGTCTTCCTTAAACCTTAGTGAGATCAAACCATACCAGAATCAGAGCGTGAATTAGCCAAAACTTTATTTCAGTAGAAATTACCTTAAAATATCCATAAACCAAAATAACTGAAAATATGTCTATAAAGAAGAGCATCCGAAATCACAAACTCCCACTAAAAATCGAATATCATCAATCGATATGACACCCATAAGAGCAGTGTGCTCATGAAACTGTTTGGGTGGTAATCCCTTAGTAAGCGGATCTGCAATCATGGAGTTTTATCTCAACGTGCTCTATAGACAACTGTCCACTCTGAACTTTTTCCTTAACATCCAGGAACTTGAAGTCTATGTACCTCGACTTTGTCGAGCTCCTGTTGTTATTAGAGACTCATTGTCACAAAATAATTTGAGTGTCTCTCAATATCGTCCACTATCTGCAACCTTGTGACAATATTTCATAATCATATTCTGTGATTGGATGCCTCATTAGTTATTCTCATGCACTTAGCCATATTTTCACACTTAGGCATACATATTAATTTCTCACAATTATGCCTTTCATGTACTTGTAAATTCTAGATCTCTCTCTCCCTCTCATAAAATTATGCCTTGCATTTATTTTTTTCACACACTTAGTCATGCTTAGCCATTTTTATATTCTTAGTCATTTTCATGCACATGACATTTTTATTTACTTAGCCATTTTCACATACTTAACTATTTTTTACTTAGTTATTTTCACACACTATTTTCACACACATGGTAATTTCCAAACACGTAGTCATTTTCTCAGACTTAATTATTTTCGAACACTATGTCGTACAATCATATATGGATCTAAATTCTAGATCTCTTTCTCTCTTTCATAAAATTATGTCCTACATTTATCATTTCCAAACACATAGTCTTTTTCTCACACTTAACCAATTTCACACACTTAGTCATTTTTTATAAACTTACTTATTTTCACGCACTTAACCATTTTTAAACACTTAGTCATTTTCACAGTGGCGTTTGGCCCGTGTCACTTGGACAAACGCCATTGTGTCTAGCGTTTGGGGTCTAAAATGGACCAGTTGGGCCTCAGACGTCAATCTACAATGATGATTGCCGAAGACAATGGCGATTTGACATGCACACATGGCGATTGGTTCTCATATGTAATTAATAATTTCACATACTTTATCATAGTCGATAAATTATATATTCACACATTTTCATATACTTTCCATTTTCATGTAGTTGTACTAAAGCCCTTAGTCATTTTTACACACTTAAGTCACTTATATGCAAATAGTATTAGATAATAGAATCTAATGACCATGATACGAAATTTATATTTGATTACGTTACTTGAGTTAATTTAGTCTAACTTTTTTTCCCAATCTTTTCCATTCAAGCAATAAAATAAAATTATACAAAGGATTAGTAAAATATATATAAAGAGAAGAATATGTAGAAGTAAATTTTGCTAGTAAAAAGAAAATTTTATGGACAATGCTATTGGATAAAAAAATTTCATGACCATGGTACGAAATTTATATTTGATTATATTGGTTGAGTTATTTTAAACTTATAGATATTCAAGTTTAGAGAGTTTTCCCTAAAAATGAAAGACTAAAAGAAGACATTAAAAATGATATTAACAATTTATGAAGAAGTATAATATTACATAGTTGAAATCTTAATGATGATGAATGCACCGTGCATTAATTTTTGAATATTTTCATTTTGATCGTTCAAAAAAGTAAGTACCCTAAAATTATATATTTTCGTAACTTTCCTTTCCTCTAAATGTACTATATCATATTGAATTGATCTCAATTTACTCTTTATCTTATGATATTATTTATACACTGTAATTAATTGATTAAATAGAGCTATAGTTATAGTAAAATAATGAGCATTATTAATTATAATAAAACTAACATTTTTTATCTAAATTACATCCAAATACATTGTAAAGACTCTTTAGTATTTAAAGACTCAAATCCACACTACACAATCATTCTACTTCACTTAGTATTTTTTTCATAATTAAAAAAAAGAACGTATATGAATGAACACTAATAGGTTTATATAAATAGAACTATAAATCTCATTAATGAAGGGGCATGAATCTTAAAAAGTAACATGTAAATATATTAATAGATATTTAAAAGTAATATGTAAATATATTTATTGGTCACTCAGATTCTTTTATGATTATGCTTGACCATCTTATGATTTAAGAAATGGTATAGCAAATACTGGAAGAAAATAGATTTTAGCAGAATAAAAATGCGCAAAAAGCAATTAGACTCAGTCATCTATAAGAGTGTGAAGCAAATAAATCCCCTTTCAGGATCATGATCTTCAATAATTTCACAAAATGATAAAGGAGATCTAATTATTATAATTAATATCTAGAAGAGAGCTTGGAACTGCCAACCCTCACCGCCTCGGGTAGGAAAAAAAAAAGGAAAAGAAAACACCTCTAGAAGGAAAAGAAAAAGAGATGCCCTCTCTTCAGATAGACTAAACAGAAAAAAGGAAAATGAAAACATGATCTTGTAGATAGGAACTCCTTTTAAACTACTCCATCTTTCTCTAATTAGCAAAAGAAATGGGAAGAATGAAAGCCCCATGTTGAAGATCAAAGATGAATAGAGAAATGAGTTAGACTGAACAAAACCAATTAAGAAACATTTTGAAGAGAAAACTGAACAAGAAATCAGAAACGACTATAATCACGCTGTAATAGGTTCTAAGTAATGTATGTAATAGGAAAATGCATATATATAGGTTCTAAGTAAAGTTAAAGAAAAATTAATTATCAAAACTGGACAAGCTAATCATCTGTAATGATCTTCAAAAATCAGTAAACAACGATGAATCAAGAATGACTATAATCACGTTGTAATAGTTCAGAAATGACAATAAATCAGTGAACAACATGCCACAGAAATGAGGATATTACTGAAATCGAAATGAAAGAACAAAGAAGAAAAAAGAACGAAGAAGAAGAAGAAATGACGAAGAAGAAGAAGAAGAAGATTACCTGAATTGCCAGTTCGAGTCCCTAATATTCCGGTGAAATCGAAGAAGAAGATAGGGTTTGAAGAAAATAGAAGGGTTAGGATTTTTCGAGCTAGGCACCTCTGGAAAGTTGCAGCTTTTAGGGTTTCAAAGGAGAAGACGCGAGGAAAGGAAAAGGGATTTTAAAAGAACTTTTAGCCGCGATTTTAAAAATCGCCGCCATACACAATTTTAAAAACCGCCGCGATACACTGATTCCTTGTAATATATGGTAAAACCGCCACCAAAAGTTTTACTACTTTTTTACGGCGGTTTCTATAACCGCCGTGAAATACCATTTTTCTTGTAGTGACTATATATGTTTCAGTTTGACAGAAATGCTGAACCGAAGTAAGTTAAAGAAGCGACTGAACCGATGATTTTTTATTCGATTTGATTTGGTCAGTTCGGTATGATTTTTTACGCCCCTAGGTATCAGAACCTTTACTATCTTCATAATTGACGAGATACTAAGCAAGAATTGTTGGTTTATGTCAGTATTTAAGCTCATGTTCATTACGTAATAATTTCTGCATTACCAAATGATCTTGAGCCCTAGCACCACCCTTATTATATGCCTGAATTTCCCTAGAATCCTGAGATTCTATCTTACACTCACCTCTTATCCATGTAATCCAAGAGCTTGTGAGGTAGAGAGAGACCTTCCTTACTTTCTTTCCCATCAAGCCTTCTTTGGGAAACTAGCTCAAGACCCTCTGACGAATCAAGCATTTCCAGAAAGTTCACGGATAGGCACCCTTCCCCCTTCTCATAATGTTCCTGAACTTGCAAAAGAATCCTAGCATGAATGGCACTTCGAAGTTCCTCACGTTGGGGGCCGACGTGGGGAACTTCCACCGGATCTGGAGCCAACGGGTTCTGAATGACCTCCATCTCACGGTTAAAAAAGTGATTAACCATCTCGAAAAAATCCATCCATATCGTCTATCTGAAAATGTTTCAATCTTCTTCGAAGATACGAAAGAAAAAATTTAAAAACTATTATTTGTTACGACTTCACTCCAGTCACTAGCCTTGACAAAGGCAATGGTGAAGAAGATTAGAGATGCAATCACATATATGTGACTAATCCCCATTCCCTTCTTTTCTTTATTTTTTAGAATTAGAATAAGTTAGAAAAGAAAAAGAAAAAAAGTGAATTCAACCTCAGTAAAACTCAGACTCGGCCTAGGTTTAAATTAAATTAATAAAAGAGTGATAACATAACAAAAATGAAATTTTGATTGCTAGGGCAACAATATATACTTTAATGAAAAATGAATAAGGATAAAGTGAGATGAGAACTAGTTGTACCCATATAATGAATATCTTCTCTATAAGGTAGAGGTCTCTTTTTCTGTTGCTCAGTTCAAATATAATTGTCCTTGGATAATGCAAGCCTTGGACATTATTGCCTCTTGCCGCATGTGAATTATGTATGTTTGATATATTAAATTGAAAAAAGTATTTAGACATCCATTGAGGTTTATCTAAAATATTCGAATATCCCTTGAAGTGTAAGAAAAGAACGAACCTCCATTGATATTTTATTTTAAAGACTAAAAAATTCAAAAAGTTATTTTCTCTATTAACGGTGTTAAAATTTCTCAAAATACCAAGAATACCCTTATTTTTCTTATTGCTTACTGGATAGAACCCAAATTCCTGTGTTTTGAGGGTTTTCTCGGGTTACAAAGGAAATAGCCCAATTTCATGTTTGGAGGGTTTTCTCGGGTATGAATTTTGTCAGGTACAAGTCATTAATATACTTAAATGGGTCTGAATCTAAGATTATTTTGATCATTTCATTAAAAAATTAAACTATTTATAATAGATTAAATCTATTTATCTTTCTTAAAACTACAAGGAGTGTGTGTTTTAAGTAAAATTTAGGGGGGTGTACAAATATTTTTCCCTATTATATATCATGTGTACTATTCGAATTGTCAGGGTATTTTCGTGTAAAGACTTAGTCTCTTGGTTATGGTTTCCATACTCTTTGAGTTTTGTTAGATGGTAAGATTGTACAGTATGGACAGACTCTTCACAACACAATATATTGTTCTGACTAGAGTTTCCTGTTTTATTGACTCCCTTGAAGAGCAGATGAATAGCTTTTGTTAGTTTGATTGAAATGCAACGGAAAAAGGGTAAGTTTCACGATGGAATAATTCAGCACAATATGGATTATCGTTAGGGGTAATGAAATGAAGTGCATAACAGATCTCGAATTTTATGAAACGAATTGCAGAAAATATCTCGAATAATTCAGTATAATTGTACGATAGATCTCGAATCTTATCTTGATGGAGATTTATTTTTAACTTCATAATATTATAAAACTATTTAGTTTTACTCATAATTTAAAAATAAATTATCATTAAATAGAAACATAATTTCATTATAAAAATTAAATTAGAAAAAGGTGAAATGCTCAAATCGAATTATATTTTAGGAGGTTATAAATGTCATAATGAGAAAATCAATAGTTTCTATCTTTTA
This sequence comes from Datisca glomerata, assembly GCA_003255025.1. Classification (NCBI taxonomy): domain Eukaryota; kingdom Viridiplantae; phylum Streptophyta; class Magnoliopsida; order Cucurbitales; family Datiscaceae; genus Datisca; species Datisca glomerata. The sequence goes on from QANY01008436.1 coordinate 182,038, forward strand.
AGGTTTTTCTAATACGTGTAAATTTTTAAGTAAAATATTATTTTTGAAACATTGAGTATATTTTTGTTCCACCAAATCCCGTCTCCAAGACTAATTTACAATCGTAGAATAAGCGAAGTCATAGAATATGGATATCCCGCTGATACAATTCCTTGATTGAGTTCAGCACTGATATGGGCCATTGAGTTTTGACAATCCCAATTATACTCCTTGTTGACTATCTATTTCCTCCTTCCTGATTGGTTCCTAGCTTCTTGACGTGACAACTAGACATTAATTCTCGTACAATTATTCATTAGCTTATTTATAATATCGTTGAAATAGTACAATATTATTGATATTTGTATAATATAGAAATTACATCAATTTTAAAGATTCTAATTATTGAAAGATAATTTAATTATTCAAAAATATTTTTCTCAATTCATTTATATGAATTTTCTTGTTCTGATAACATAAATATTGCATCATAGTTAATTTTATAAGTTTCCAATGAATAAACCATTGACTTAAATAAAACCTTACGGATTTTTACATTTATTGCAGAATATTTTTATAATTATTTAATATATAAATTGTTATTGAGTATAAAAAATTATTTCATTTTATAAATTATATTAAATGAGAAAATAAGTGAAAATCTAAAATTGTACTATATTTTTAAGAGACCTAAATGTAAAAAAGAAGAATTAAAGATTTCTTCTATTCAAGTCCCTTTGAATATATTAAGATAAAATAAGATAAACATGAACATATAAGCAAACAACTTTTGGGTTTTTTGCTAAAGTAGACCCCTACACTAATCATTTTATAGAATTTGACCATTATAATAATTTTTGCTTAGCCTAACCCCTGTCACACCTTCAATTCAAAATCATCTTGTGAAGTTACCAAAAAATTCCTTTCACGAATTCCAAACGACGACTTAAAAAAAGTGATGATTACACGAAACCTCACCCATTTGTGTACCTCACTTACATTACCATCATTTCTCTCTTACTGTTACTATCTCTCTCTCTCTCTCAAAGTCGCAGCATCTCTCTATGTAAATCCCTGAGTCTTCGTCTCACACAATAATAAAAAATAACAAGGTAAGTTTTCGGGTTTGTGAGTTTTTGTTCTGGATTCTGAGGTGCTTTTTATAGGTTTCATAGGTGTTTTTTCTAGGTTTCATAGGGGTTTTTTTTCTGGATTTCTACGTTTCTGTTTTTGTGGATATCTGAATCACAATAAGGTTAATTTTTTCTAGGTTTCTAATATTTTTTGTCTGGGTTTTTTAGGGTTTTTTTTCTACTTGGTTTTTGAGTATATTTTTTTCTAGATTTCTGAGGTGCTGGTCTTGTTGGGTGTCTATTTTTTGGGTTACACTAGGGTCGTGTAAGTCTCATGTAGGCTACACGAGGATTGCACGAGGGTTGAACAAGCCTCGTATAGGCTACATGAGGACTATACGAGGGTCGTGTAAGCCTCAAGTAGGCTACATATGGAATACACTAGGATCTTGTACCCCTTGTGTAGACTACACGAGGATCGTGTACACCTCGTGTAGTCTACACAATGACTACACAAGCATCGTGTACATTTTCTGATCTTATGCTTGCCTTGAGTCTTCTACAAATGATGGCTTCATCAAATATGCAACTAAAATACGTCCATGACATTAACAGAATTTCAAAAGCAAGGGTCAATGCAAAGTGCAATTCTCACTGCATAAAGGTTATCAAGACCAAGCTGATAGCTCATCAACTCTCCCTATTTAGGGAGACATGCTTTAGCCATCTCCTTGATCTCCCAGCCCTGAAGTTTTCAGCAACTGTCTTCCATCAGGTGCTGGTCAGGGAGGCCCAATATGTCAATGACACTCCATCTGAGGAGGAAATCTGGTTTCTTGTCAACGAGCAACCACTGTACTTCTCCAAGAAAGAGTTCTCATTGATGATCGGACTAAAGTTTAGTGCAGCCCGGGATGAGAAGAAGACTCGTGGCCCCAACAGACTCTATGATCTTCAATTTCCCAAAACTCAATCAATAACCATGGTTGAGTTGGATGAGAAGTTTAAAAACTCTGAATATAAGTCAGATTCTGATGGGTTCAAGATGACTCTGATTTATTTGCTAGAGCATTTTGTGTTGGGGAATGAGAATCGTACCCTAACTGAGAAGAGATTATTGGTTTTGGTTGATGACCTTGAATCGTTAAACCAATATCTATGGGGAGAGCTCTTGTTTTCTAAAACAATGAAATCATTATTAACTGTGAAGAATACAAATGCTATTTTGGATGATCTTAAAGATCAAGAAAAAAAACACAGAAATCTCCTGCTGTTGTTCATGGGTATTCACTTAATGGATGTTCATTTATCTTCTATTTACAATTTATTTAATTCTATGTAGTGATGTATTGAATTATTTATGTGTGCTAAATACTGAATTACTCCATTTTGTTTAATTAGGCATGGGTATTTGAAACTATCATCTTGGTGAGTAGATTGTATGGTAACTAGGTTTCGACCAAGGTCCCAAGGATTCTCAAGTGGTGTCCAGCCACGATAGTAATGGTTGAGAATCTTCAAAAAAAATTTCAAAGGAGAATATATGTTGGTGAATCATGTTGACAAGTTAATTTATATTACTTTCACATACACTGATTTATATTTCTTATATTTTTAGTTGACAGTTCTTTCATTGGTCTCTACTGAGGAGGAAGAAGAAAAAGCTTCTGGAGATCAATAGTTAGAGAGAAGGTATGTTCAAAATCATTTTACTACCCTTCTTCTTCTTGAACACGGACCTCGTGTAGTCATCGCGTAGTCTACATGATGACTACACGAGGTCCGTGTAATCGATCTATATTCACCCTTTTCTGTTTTGTCTGCCTAATATTACATATTTTTTTAGTCGAAGCCTCCTCCGTCACCCTTTCCAGTAGAAGATGAGGCTAATGAGGAGGAGAGGCCATTGAAAAGGAAGAGGAGGAGAAGAAGTGGAAGGGGTCCGAATAAGCCATTGAAAAAATAGAGGAGAAGAAGGTTGTGTCCAAGAAATTTAGTGGGCATGAAGATTGGGTGAGAAAATGTCTGAATGGAATGGACCAAAAGATCACTTTGATGGATAAGAAGATTATGTCCATGCAATCAGACATTTCCTTTACAATTTCCCAAATTAAAATTTTGATGGATCATATAGTAACATCGAGATCAGATGATTACTCATTATGTCCTCGATCTGTCATGATGATGGCTAGCGATGAGGTATAAAGATTGAGAAGGAAGTGGAAAAAATGAAGAATGAGAGAATGATAAAAAAGAAGAAGATATGGTAAAGAATGAAGAAGAAGAGAAGGAACAGAAGGAAGAAGAAGAAAAAGAAAAAGAAGAAAAGGAAGAAGAGAAGGTCAAAGAAAAGGAAGAAGAGAAGGAAGATAATAAAGAGGAGGAAGGTGAAAAGAAAGAATATGAAAAAACAGAAGAAGAAGAAGAAGAAGAAGAAGAAGAAGAAGAAGAAGAAGAAGAAGAAGAAGAAGAAGAAATAGAAGAAGAAGGAGAAAAAACAGAAGAAGAAGAAGAAGAAGAAACAAAAAAAGAAAAGCAAAATGTTGCATCGAAAATATCTGCATGGATGGATTCGGTTCGGTCAACAGAGTAGTCCAACGATGGAGAAGAAGAAGAGCTTGTCTGCCTTGGTGAACTTAGTAAGAGGAAGATAAAAATATCTCAGGTCCTAGAGTCACCTAATTGGAAAACCAAAAAGGTTGAAAAGAAAAAGCAGCGAAGGAAAAAAGCTGATGAAAATATCATTGCCAGAAACCTTTTCAAGCATATGGTGATGTGTCTTCTGAGGATGAAACCCGTTTTAAAGCTTAGTTCACCTTCCCAAGGGCAAAGTAAGTTCTGTAATTTTCTTGTACACTTCTTCTTCTTCTCACGATGGCTACACTGACATTGTGTAGGCATTATGTATACTAAATGATGGTTACACTGACCTTGTGTAACTATCGTATAGGATACACGATAGTTACACTAACCTCGTGTAGGATACATGATGGTTTCACTGACCTCGTACATCGATCGTGTAGTATACACGATGGCTACACTGACCTCGTGTAGTCTTCGTGTGGTATACTTGATGGTTATACTGATATCGTGTAGCCATCACAAATACTATAAGATGGTTACACGGATATCGTGTAGCCATCACAAATACTACAAGATGGTTACACTGACCTCGTATAGTCATCGTATAGTATACACGATAGTTACACTGACCTTGTGTAACCATCGTGTAGGCTACATGGTGGTTTCATTGACCTCGTGTATCCATTATGTAGTATACATGATGACTACACTGACCTCGTGTAGTCTTCGTGTAGTATTCATGATAGTTACACTAACATCGTGTATATTACATGATGGTTCACTGACCTCGTGTAGCCATCGTATAGTATACACAATGGTTACACTGGATCGTGTAACCACCGTGTAGTAAACCAATCGTGTATCTAACTTTGATCTATAATTACGTTGTACAGGAACGAGAAAGTAGACGTTGGATTTTTCACCGTTGACCTTACCTAGTCAAAAAACTAGTCCATTCACCTTATCAGTGACTTGAGTCAGATGTAAAAAGCTATTTATAATCTTTTTTAATGTGGTATTTAAAATAATTATAAATATCTTAACTAATCTTTATTACATTGCAGCATATCGATGCATACCTGAAGCTCATAAGGAGGGATTTGCAAGAATACAACCCTCATATCAGAATCAATGTTGGTGATTTGATTATGCAAGTAAGTAAGATTTGTTTTCTAATTTAATGAACTGCACAGTGTACTCTACACGTGTCCTTCACGGGCCTCATGTAGACTTCGTGTAGACTACACGAGGCTTTCATAGACCCTGTGTAGACTTCGTGTATTCTACATGAGGCATTCACAGACTTCGTGCAGACTTCGTGTATTCTACACGAGGCCTTCACGGGCCTCGTGTAGACTTCGTGCAGTTTTCATGACTATTTTTGTTGACGTTAAGGATTTAAATTTTTTCCCGTGACATTATAGGAGAGCCTGTCTGGTTGAATGGTAGAATTTGAGCAAGATCCCACGGGCTGGGATATTGACATTGATGATCAGCTTCTGTACCTGCTCCTCGTCTTGCAAACGAATTTTGGAAGGAGCTGAGAATAGTCAGATAAGGTTATCTTTCCAAATGAATGTGAACCGCAGTCATTGGATTGCGGTTGAGCTTGATTTGATTGGCCAATGTATTCGTATTTATAACTCCATGAACACGCCATATCAACGCTCCTGTACATTGAAATAATGAAACATTTCATGAAAATTATCCCTCAGCTAGCTCAAATGATGAATATTTATAAGAGAAGATAAGAGGTTAAACCCAAAGATGAGTGGAGATATGAGATCATGAAGTGTCCACAACAAGAGAACGAGTAAGTGAAATATACTTTTTTTAAAGTCCACTTAAAATTTTATACATATTATTTAATCATGTTTTTTCATTTCATGTATTTGTAGGTTCGATTGTGGGGTATTTACCCTTAAGTTTATCGAAAGCCTCGCATATGGAAAGAACCTCCAAGAAATAAGTCAATAACAAATGCCGGAATATCAAAGTCGATTTGCAATTGAATTATTTGCACGTGACAATGTTGTACCGAAATAATATGGATATATTTTATGAATTTTTATTTTATTAAATTGTGAATTATGCATTATAGAAATATACCTGTGTTTGTTATTTAATAATGTCATAAAGTTTAATTAGCCTGCCTGAATCACAGACATCGTGTAGACTACACGAGAACCACACGGGATTCGTGTAGGATTCATGTAGTCTACACGATGACTTCACAGGAATCGTGTAGGCTTCATGTAGCCTACACAATGACTTCATGGGATTCGCGTAGGATTCATGTAGCCTACATGATGACTTCACGGGATTTGTGTAGGATTCATGTAGCCTGCATAATGACTTCACGGGATTCGTGTAGGATTCATATAGACTACATGATGACTTCACGCGCATCGTGCAGGCATCATGTAGCCTACATGATGATTTCATGACATTCGTGTAGGCTACACAATGACTTCACAGGCATCGTGTAGACTACACAAGAACTTCACGGGAATAGTGTAATCTTCATGTAGCCTACACGATGACTTCACGGGCATCGTATAAACTACACAAGAACTTCACGAGATTCATGTAGGATTCATGTAGGCTACTCGATGACTCCACGGGCATCGTGTAGACTACACGATGACTTCACGAGAATCATGTAGGATTTAGGCAGGCTAATTAAAACGGGAACGTGCCCACCTCTTAACTCCCCACACTGACACGTATTGTGAGATATCTAGAAATGCATATGCCGATCAAATTCTGATTGACGGTATACCTTTGCTGCTTTAAAAAACAATGCGACCGCATCTTCCTTTTTATAAATTGATTTGATATTTTGGCCCATATGGAAGATGCAATCTCCATGAAGCGCATTGGGAAAGATAACCTGTACATCAGTTAGTATACTTGTATGTCTGTTAGATATTAATACTAAGTCTTCCGGATCACCGATTACATCATGAAGTTTACGGAAGAACCATTCTATGAATCATTATTTTCTGGATCTGAAATTCTAAATGTAATGGAATATACTTGTTTGTTCTCATCCTTTCTTGTTGCAACAAATAATACCCCTTTGTATTTGGCTTTTAAGGCGATTGCGTCAACAGCAATGAAAAGCCGTATACAACTGAAAAATCTATGAATAAAGGGTCCAAGAGCCATAAAAAAATATTTAAAATGATCATACTAATCAGTCTCTATGTGTGATGTTGTCCTTGAAAAATATTTGATATTGTTGTGTTAAAATCGGTAGAGTACATAGTGTGCATGATGCGTACACGAGGTCCGTGTAATCATGGTGTAGACTACACGAGGTCGTGTAACCATGTTGTAGACTACACGATAACTACATGAGGCCGTGTAACAATGATGTAGACTACACGAGGTCCGTGTAACCATCGTGTAGACTACACGAGGTCCTTGTAACCATCATGTAGACTACACGATGGCTACAGAGGCTCGTGTAGTACTCGTGTAGACATTATGATGGAAAAATAAAAAATAAGTACCTGAATTTTTTTATTCTAACATGTGACAATATGCTGGGAGCATCCTCTAGTTGTTTTTAGGATACCCTTAAACTAATTCCAATGCATATTCCCTAGCCCTCCATGCCTTATGATAACCTATGTTGACACCGAAATCAAGCTGAACATATTCAATTATGTCTTTTGGCCTATATATACGTCTGACACTCTTGTATTTGAACCGTATAGAATGACCAATCAATGAATATGTAGCCTGATGGCGTTCATGTGTATTGATGAACTTTGTAACTTTAAAGTATGGACAATTTTTCAATTTCATGGCTCGTAACCTCCATTGGCATGTTTTCTCAACACATACAAGTACCAATATTACTGCTTGACTTGAAGATCCGAAACTCAAAATTCATTTGGATGACCATCATACGAGCAACCTTAAGCAGCTAAGCTTTATCACTGTACAAATCATCCATATTTATTGTGTCTGTTACAAGTTTATTCAAATCGTCCCTGTTGCTCACTAGACCCATGATGTTGTTCATTCAAATCAGGTTGTGATGGCAATAGACAAGTGGTCTCGGGTTCACCACCAGTATTCAAGTCTGGAATTGTTGTATGATTGTCTCCACTGATGGCTTCATCATGGTCATCTCCACGGTTTGCATCATCATACGTCCCTGATCAAAATCATCATCATCATCTCTATCAACATCCTCATCCTCGAAAACATTATAATCGTCATGACCAAAAACATCGTCATCATGATAGTTCCTTTCAAAATGATCGAAACTCTCAAAGCGAGGAATGCTTTCATATAGAGGTTGTTGTGACATTTGTGTTTCAGGAACACAACTTTGATAAAACCATGTAGTTTTAGGAACTCGAGGTTGTTGTGATATTGTGGTTTGAGGAACCGAGCTTTGAGATGGAAAAATTTTAAGCTTGGTACTTACAAATAGGGGGCTTCTAAGTAATTCTTATCAATTCTCCTTAATAAAGAACTGTAAATCTCTATCCTTTAAAATTTCAGCAGGAGGGCATGAGACATGGCTGCTATAAAGAAATTTGATGGACATATCATACTTTGAGGGGTCTATTTAGAGTTATTCATGCAATATACCCAATAGCTTGTGGCAAGTGCAGTTATTAGATATCTCCAATAATTTGGTATTCTCTCCACTAAAAGACCATGTTATACCATTTTCCATTCAATCTTCATCATGGATTACAAAAATTTGAACTTCAGACATATATGTATATACATCAATGATGGAAGTCAGTACAAGAAAAATACATAATGAAATGAAATATTACACAATGATCGTGTAGCCATTGTGTAGTGTACACGAGGCTTTCACGGGCATCAATTAGTCATCGTGTAGGGTACACGAGACCTTCACGAGTTTCATGTAGTCATTATGTAGTGTACACTACACGATGATCATGTAGATCTCGTGTACTATAATAAACTTTACACGATAACTACATAATGATTGCGTAATTCTATAGATTACATTTAGCCTGATTCCTGTAAAATAGTTAGCGTAGGTTTTATGGTAACAAAAAACCCGTAGATAACCCCTCTGCTTCTCTTCTTCTATCTCATTGCGCCTCTCCGCCGCAGACCGCCTTCAACTCCGGTAAGCTTTCTTCTTTCTTCTTTCTTTCTCTTTTCTCTCTCTAACCTAGTTCCTCTCACCATCCACGTATAAATTCTTCCTTCTGAACGTTCCCTCCTCTTGTCTTGACAGAGTCATTTTGTCGTCAGCCTCTCCCATTTTCTCAACCAGACCTTAAAACTAACCATGGCTGAACGCGGTGGCTTTGGACGAGGTTTCGGTGGCAGAGTCCGCGGTGGCGGGGACCGGGCCGGGGAGGTCGTCGTTGCGCTAGTGGCCGCCGTGACGAGGAGGAGAAGTGGGTGCCAGTGACTAAACTAGGCCGTCTCGTTAAAGAGGGAAAGATTCAATCCATGGAGCAGATCTACCTCTACTCACTCCCATTTAAGGAGTACCAGATCATCGATACTCTTATTGGCCCCAGCCTCAAGGACGAAGTGATGAAAATTACGCCCGTCCAGAAACAGACACGGGCCGGACAGCGTACCCGGTTCAAGGCCTTTGTCGTCGTCGGTGACGGTAATGGCCACGTTGGTTTGGGGGTTAAGTGTAGCAAGGAGGTCGCCACTGCTATTCGTGGTGCAATCATTTTGGCTAAGCTTTCTGTGATTCCTGTGAGAAGGGGATACTGGGGAAAAAAGATTGGTAAGCCCCACACCGTCCCCTGTAAGGTCACTGGGAAGTGCGGGTCCGTCACTGTGCGGATGGTGGCGGCGCCTCGTGGTGCTGGAATTGTGGCCGCTAGAGTGTCCAAGAAGGTGTTGCAGTTTGCTGGGATTGAGGACGTCTTTACCTCGTCACGGGGGTCGACTAAGACTCTTGGGAACTTCGTTAAGGTTAGATATAACTTGAGTTTTGTTACTTGTCGATTCTTTTTGCTGGTTCTGGGCTTCTTTTTTGAAAATGTTGCCGTGCGATGATAGTTTTGAGTAGGTTTTTCAGTATATTCAAGTATTTCGCTAAGGTTTGTTCTTCTGTCTTTCTGCAGCTTGGTTACAGACTTCCACCACTGAATGTAAAATGGGGAAATTTCTTTGTCAAATGTTAAATGAACTCTAATCCATATGATAAACATCCAGGCTTCCAGCTCATCTTATCTAACTACTTAGTGAAATTTATGTGAATTGGAGTCTTAATTTGCTATAAGATTTTATATAATTTAACATGTGTGGGAGTTGCAAGTTATGAGCCTCTGATAGTTCTCTTACTTAACTCTGAATCTCAATTGTCATTTTGACTGTAAATCGACCATTCAGATCTTAATAGAATCATTCTTATTAAATTTCATATATGTTATTGATTTATTCATTAGACTTGTTATTTTTTTTGGGTAAAATTCATTAGACTTGTTATTGCTTCTATATTATAGTCATGCTCTATTTCGACCATTTTCTGGCCTTTAGGGTGAAGTTGTTGGTCTATTTGTTGTATCTAGGCAACTTGATTTTAGCTGAACGAAGTCTAGATACAACCTAATTTGTGTCATCTGTTGTCTTTGGGAAAATGAATTCCTTTAACCCGGTAGCTACGCATCTTTCTGGTTTTCTATGCATGATTTTTCTGTTCATCTGTTACTGAAGTTGAAGTAGTAAGACGTTACCTCCATGAGATCCGGCGTTATCCCCGCATATTGTAGCCGTTCTATGCCAGATTTCTTAGTGATCATTAAGTCTGTGAGGGAACTGTGGGTTGGTTAATTTAAAAGTAATAAGATTTGTTACAGCCTTAGTTAAGTAAGGATGGATTTCAGCACCTTGCATGTTTTTGCTGTTAGTAAATTAATTAAATTTATGATTTACTCAATAACAATTAATTAAATTTATGAATTTTCTTCCTCTTTCAGGCAACCTTTGACTGTCTGCTAAAAACTTATGGCTTCCTAACACCTGAATTTTGGAGGGAGACTGGCTTCTCAAAATCCCCATTCCAAGAATACACTGATCTGTTGGTGAAACCCTCTGTAAAGGCACTTCTTTTGGATGATTCAGAGAGGGTTAATGCTTGAGATTTTTTATCTTTGATCAAAAGTTTTGGAATTTTTTTAAAGTAAAATCCATAGAAGTATGTTGCCAATTTAGTTAAGTTACTTCTGATAATAGTTTCTTGCATCATAATTGCATTTGAATTATTCCTTTTATTTTAATAATAATGGGCAATTTTATTATTTTTGGTTCTTCTTCTGTGGTTCTTAGTCATCTGTAACAAGCTTAATAAGGATAAGATAGAATTTCAAAGTGTAAATGGATGCATGGTTCAACATGTACTTGAATCATATCTTGTTAGATGCGTAGTTTTTACTTGATATGGGGGATCCTCTGCAGTTGGGATCTTGACGTTAAGGTCAAGATACGGCCTGGTCTTGCTTAATTTCTCATTATTTTCCATTTTTTTTCATTCATGTCAGTCAGGACTCATAGTTTGGTTGGATGGTTCATGAGTCGAACATAGGACTCTAGTTTAGTTGGACGGTTCATGAGTCGAGCAAATAACGGTAGAGTGTCAATTTCTTATGTTTTTGCTTGTGATGACATTATTTGATTAGGAACTTGTTCTAAAAAGTATGGAAGTAAATTGATGGTTATTGGAATCAGAAAAAAAAGTGCTTGTTTTCAATTGCTATATTAGGAATTATGTGCTATGTTATTAAAGAGAGAAGACTATTCTGACAAAGTTTTGCGTTGTTGGTTAATCCATTGACAAAACTATGTCACCTAAGTTATGTTATACTTTTGATGGTTTGAAATAAGTTGAAATTTTAATTATATTTAGGTTTCATGAAAACAAATCATAAAGCACATACTTTTTTTTTTCAAATTTGAAAGTTACTATCCGTGGCACTATTTGTGGATAATTTTAACGATAGATTAGGAAATTATATTATTTCTGTTTATTTGAATATAAACAGTCATATGCCGTTTGAACTTAAGCTTTATTAAAAATAGTGAATTGTCGTCAGTCTTGTGTCATCTTCTCATTTTATCTTGTGTGTATTTATGAAAAAACAAATGAGCTTTTCTAGATATTCCCCAATGTCAAATAAAAAACTTGTTCAAGAAGACCTTCTAATTCTTCGTAAATGATTAATTTAAACTCTTACATCGATAACGTTGATGGGAGCATGAGCTAAATATAAACAAACATGTGACCTCTTGAGGATAGATTCTTTTAGAGGTAATATACAAAGATTAGTTTTGAAGTGTATTTCGTTTATTTCTTGTTCCTAAGATATAAGAGGGTTATGTTAAGATCTTGGCCATTCGATTTAGAAATGGCCATTCCAAATCTAAAACATAACCAAAAGTAAAAAAAATGTGTCAAGCACTTTTTTCACCTTCACATTTGTGCTGAGGTAAGTTCGTTTGTCAAGCTGAGATTTTTAAAACAGACATTTCTGTTGAGATCCCCAGTAAATCATCTATATCCCAACTGGATATCAATAGGAAGGAACCGTGGTGGTGTCATTAATTTGATTGTCTTCGCACTCACAAAAGGCGGGCGAGGTTATTAACTGTCAAGACGGCACGTCTTTTTTGAAAAGTACTAGTTTAAATGCTTGAGACATCTCCTCGACAGATCCAACGTTTACTATAAGGTCTCTATCAGATCTAACGGTACAAAGATTTGCACCATCAAGATACATCCATAAATATGATGGGCCCCACAGACAACTATACCGTTGAATCTGTGTGGAACATTTCAATCATTATGGCAGGCCAAGACAGGTTGCACGCATATACATAACTATTTAGAGAGAGAATTTCATTTGAGAGAGAGAGACAGACATTGTGAGATACATTGATCGTATTATTGTGCGTTAAAATCTGCTGAGACTCCGGTTCATTTGAACTTGCATGGCTTAGAGGAATTCGCAGCCTCTGGTCTGGTCTCTCAGGCATTGATCCAAGGTAATGCTATAATTTTTGTTCTAAATCTTATACGAAATTTAATTAACGATGGTAGATTTATATCATTGGAGGATTTCGCTACCTAATGTTTTCAAATTTTGAATTCGTTTTGTTATGCAACGTTGTAAGCTTTCGATATGAAGGTTTTAAGACTGTTTGGTGACGGAAAATTTTTAATCACAGGCTGGTGTTGGTGAATTTGAGAGCTGGCCATCTGAGCTTGAGTCTTTCTTTCCCTTCTGGGTTTTAGTCGGAGTTTTTTCATCTGTTTAGAAGGGAATAAAGCACAATTTCAGGGCTAGTCGATATTTTCTGTGATTATAGTTATTGATAGTATTACAATTTGAAAATGAGCGTCATTTCGGGTGTGATTTCGCGGCAAGTCTTGCCTGCATGCGGTAGTCTTTGTTTTTTTTGTCCGGCGATGAGGGCAAGGTCTAGACAGCCTGTCAAGAGGTACAAGAAGCTCATTGGGGATATTTTCCCTCGTAACCAGGTGAGTAATTTTTTTTTTTGAACATTTTATCTCATATGAGATGGTGACTAGAAATCATGTTTGCACGAAGAATGATGGGCGACAGTTGCGTTTTTCTTTAATGCCATTCCTTGTATCTGGTTCAATATTTATAACATTTTTATACGTGCTGTTACTCGTAGTTATATCTGGTTCAATTTCTGTATGGTCCACTGATTGATCTGTTTAAGAACATTTCTTGATAAGAGTCTGTTTAAGAATTTTGCAATTGACCATTAAATTAATTATGTAATATGTAGTACTTGAGCTAACGACTCATTGGCATTTGGGCTAAGCATAGAATCAGACTTTCAACTTCTTTCTGAATCTGAGTAGTATAATACTCAACTTGCTAATCAAACATTCTAACGCAAGTGAAATTAATGTGCTTCATCTCCCATTTCCCAACCCCACAAAAACTTGGTTGTGGGAGAATGTTAATTGCCTCCTTCAGTTTTAGTTAACAGAAAATGTTTTATCCGCAGTTAACTATTGATTGTAATCTGACATTAAGTAGTCTGAATAAATGTAAAATAGATCAGAACATTTAAGTTAGCCAATTCTCTTGAGTTAAACATATAATTTCTTGAGGGTATTATTTCTAACTAAGATTTGTGACATGAGGTGATTTATTTGTGCATGCTATAGTTAGTAGACCGGGAAATTGCATTAATTGGCATGGGAAAAGCAAGCCTATAGTGCTTAAAAACTAAATCTGCAGGAAGGTCTGAATTGTCTGAAAGTTTTGCCTATTAAGCTTGGTCCTCTGTTCGTAATCACTTGTGTCGATTGTACTCCCTACTCCTTTTCTAGTTTCTTGTTTAATATTTTCTTTTTGCTCCCAGCCCTTGAGGGAGAAAAGCAAAAACTGACAAAATTTTCAAGTTCAAATCCCTCATATTGACTTGCAGCCTCTATCATATGTTTTACTCATATATTTACCCATTGGGTGTGGAAGTAGCCCACTTGTAGACTCATTTATGATTGAGAATAACTTTGCGTGTTCCTGCACAAATCGCTCTTAATTCTAATGTTCTGATCATTTTGAAGTTCACTGTTTTTGAACAACGTCTGATTTCTACTATGCCTCTAGAAGCGAGAAAACCAATGTTAGTCATTATGTTTGCAGCCTCTATCATATGTTTACTCATATATTTACCCATTGGGTTTGGAAGTAGCCCACCTGTAGACTCATTTATGATTGAGATTAACTTTGCGTGTTCCTGCACAAATCACATTTATGATTGACTTGCAGCCTCTATCATATGTTTTACTCATATATTTACCCATTGGGTGTGGAAGTAGCCCACCTGTAGACTCATTTATGATTGAGAATAACTTTGCGTGTTCCTGCACAAATCGCTCTTAATTCTAATGTTCTGATCATTTTGAAGTTCACTTTTTCTTTAACAACGTCTGATTTCTACTATGCCACTAGAAGCGAGAAAACCAATGTTAGTCATTACCACTGTCGTCTTCTCTCTCTTCATAAGCTGGTTCTCTGAGCATATGTGGAATAAAATTAATTGCTTAATAAGCATTCTGTGTGTTTATCTGATACTTCTTTGCATGCATTTAGATTCAAAACCAAGAATTTTTCCGTTGAACTTTGACAGGAAGAAGGACCTAATGATCGGAAGATAGGGAAACTATGTGAATATGCTGCCAAAAATCCCTTGCGAATTCCAAAGGTATGGTAATTATTCAGTAAAAGTATTTCAATCAGTCTGATGAATCTAAAAGTACAAATTTCTGTTCATAAGAGGTCAAAGTGACGAGGCATAATAATTACTCTTTCTTGTACATTATCCGTGAGGTAGTTGAAGTTGCTCAGGAGCTTTCACTCTTGAAATTTATGGATTCAGGCGGTAGCATCACCATGACTTTATCTTTGGTATTGGTATATACGGTGTGTGTACATATATTAGTTGCATTCAGTCTGATCATCTCCAAGGAAATTCGTTGGAGCGCTTACTATGTTGCGAGGAGGTCCATCCCTTCAACATTCACTAATGACATGATTTCCTAGGATGCATTTTCAATATTGAATAATCACAAGGTTCTCATTAACTTCCAATAGATTTAACAGCCCGGTATCTTTTGGTGACAAATTACTGAAAAGTGTCTGCATTATGGGCCATAAAATAACAGTTTCCTGTTACTTATTGATGATCAAGACTTGTAATATGTACTGGAAAACCTTTATCCATTTTCTAAAGAATCTAATAATATGTGGTGGAAAAGGGTTTCTGATCTCATAAAGTCTGAATATTGTCTTGTTATTACATTTCATCACCAGCAAAGTCGTACTGTATATCCATTGAGAATATTCCTCAAATATGAATACGTATGTTGTTTTTTGCTTCCACTTCTTAAAATGTTTGTGAATCAATTCATCATCTTCTTGCAAGGAGCTAATATAGTTTGTTCCAATTGCCATGTCAAAAGTTAGTTTTGATAAATTGCATAAGTTGTTTGTTCACGAACAGATTACAAATTCTCTCGAACAAAGGTGTTACAAGGAATTGAGAAATGAGAATTTTCAGTCTGCAACAGTCGTCATGTGCATCTACAGGAAATTGTTGGTTTCTTGTAAGGAGCAAATGTGAGGTCACCCTTCCATATTTATTTTATGATATGTTTTAAGACATTTGTATCTTGATTCTTGCCTTTGGCATTTCTTAGAGAAAAGTTTCAACCAAAGCTATTTATTTCGTACACAGTTGATATTTTGTTGCTGAGACTTTTTTGGCCTTAGGTATTTAAAATATTAACAAAGTATATTTTAATGTTTGATTTGTTAGATATATTTTTTGTTTGATTTGTCTGAATATAAAGAATTTGTTGATTGCATAAAGTCACCATATCTGTAAAGCTAGGAGAATTTGCTCAATTAGTTACTCTTATATGATAATATTTTTTTGAAATTTAGCAATAAGATTGAGTTGTTCTTCGTGGCTAGAGTATCATTTAGGACTTTAATAGTATTTTGTAGATGGCAATTAAGAAAGAGATCATTAGCTCCTGAACTTGTACTCTGTTTATGATAACCAAAACTTTCATGCTGGTGAGTTTTGACATACTTGGCATTCCCATGTTATACGGCTCACACATGGATTGATATTGGTATCCTCATTTGATTATTTTAATGCCTTTTCCTATCAAGTCACTGAAGTTGCAGAATAGAGGAGTATATATAGAAGGATTATAGCTTTGTATTTGCAGCTAATTGACTTCCAACCAGCCCTTGTACACATGGATTGTGTTAACTTGAACAAACTTAGTTGCTTGGAAGCTAACTATTATTATTCCAAATTTGCCCGGACCTTTTAGCCTGAATGGTAGTCATGAACATTTATCTTGGAATCGGTGCCAGGAACCTTAAATGAGAATGCTGATTTGTGGGAGTAACATATCTTTTTGTCAAACTAAATTGTTCATTATCTATATAATTTATTATTACTTGGTGACAATCTCAGGCCACTGTTTTCAAGTAGCTTAATAAATATTATCCATACTCTGCTGGATCAAACACGGCAGGATGAAATGCGAATAATTGGATGTCAGACTCTATTTGACTTTGTGAATAATCAGGTTGGTAGCAGTGGTAAATTTTTGTCAAAACTTTTGATTTCTTTAATAGACTGGAGATTTAGCTGCACTGCTTCAGCCTTCAGATGAAACCTGTTTCGTGTTCTTAGATGAATTTTGAAACTCATTGATGGTTGCTAAATTTTGCAGAGTGATGGAACTTACGCGTTTAACTTGGAAGGCTTTATTCCCAAACTCTGCCAACTAACTCAAGAGATGGGGGATGATGAAAGGGCACAAAAGCTACGCTCAGCCGGGCTTCAGGCCCTTTCTGCAATGGTATCCCTTTTGTATTGCCAGTTTCTCAAGCTTAAGATTCTACCTTACTTCTGTTTGACGCCAGCTGGGTATAAGGAAGACATTCTGTGTCACCCCACTGCTCTGTCAAAACAAGTAATAGATTAAGAAGTCAATATGGTAAAGCCATATAGTTGCTGTATGTCCATGGGCTCCCCTCCGGCAGCCCCACCTTAAGGAGGAAAGAGGACCAAAAATTAAGTGTTTCAATACTGGCTGAATGAATTGTGCATGTTATAAGATAAATTCTTCAGCCCTTTTGTTTGACAGTTACTTGCTAATTCTTGTTTCCTGTGTGATAGTTTTATCCATGATATAGGCCTTTTACTAATTTGCATCTCTTTTAACTCTGTAGGTTTGGTTCATGGGAGAATACTCTTATATATCTGTGGAATTCGACAATGTAAGTTAATGAAGACCTTTTAGAATCTTCTTGCAAGTTTGCCTCCTCAGGATTCTACTTCTGGTTGCACCTATCGTCATGAACATGGTTGAGTGATAAGACACACATCTTGTAGTCAGACATTTGTCCGCTAAATTATTTCACAGGTTTTGCATTAGTTATTGAATGGGTCAATCTGTTACTTTTTCTTATTGCTTCTAGAGTTCTTGCTGTTGTTGCCGAAATGTTAGCCGATATCTAATCTTCAACGTCTTCCAACATCTTAAGGAGCTTTCTTTTCTCTTAATATCACTGCATTTGATTTTAAATTACTTAATATTTCGCAAAGAAGAGGAGCAGCAAATGGAAGATTAGGGAGACTTCTGCATGATATAGTACCAGTTTCTGTATAGTACAGTGGCAATTAAATATGTGAGTTGGAGAAAACATTGAGACCGAAAATGCAATTTGGCACTAGTAATTAGCATTTGAAATGGGTCACAACCGTAATGCTTGGCATTCACTTTATTAAGCTAGTGAGTTTTGGCATTGGATGGGTGTTGGGCCTGGGGGGGGGGGGGGGGTTGNGGGGGGGGGGGGGGATCTGATTTCGCAACCTTCTTCTAAATCTGCCCAGTTTCTTGTGTTAAATTGCATTGATTTTGAAGTTGCACCAAATGAGTCGCCCTGCTGGTCTATTGGCATATTCAGGCTTGATGCCATCTAATATCCTGCTGACCTTTTCCGTTTCCATTTCTTGTTCAACAGGTTGTCTCTGTAGTCTTGGAAAACTATGGGGATCCTAAGAAAAATTCAGAGAACCACGACAAGCAAGGTTCTCAACATCAGTGGGTGCAAGAAGTGCTAAAGGATGAGGGTCATGCCTCTGCTCTTCCAGATGCGACGATGAATATTCGATCTTGGAAGGAGATTGTGAATGACAGAGGCGAACTGAATGTGACAGTGTAATCTCTCTGCACAAAGTTCTTTTAGTGTATTGGCCTCAGCTGTATCTGACTGTTAATGGTTTCTCTTTATTTTCTACTACAGGGAAGATGCCAAAAACCCTTGCTTTTGGTCCAGGGTTTGCCTGCAGAACATGGCCAAACTTGCCAAGGAGGGTACCACCATAAGGCGTGTACTTGAATCTTTGTTCCGTTACTTTGACAGTGGAAATTCATGGTCTGCTGAGCATGGGCTTGCATTACCAGTGCTGCAGGATATGCAGTTTTTAATGGACAATATAGGTATATACATCTTAATTTTGCATTTCATCATATGTTATGTTCTGATTTTTTGTTTTGATAGTTGATGATGTTACTGTCCTTTCCTTCTGACAAGCATGACTAACTGAGCCAACTATTTTTTTGTTTGTAACAGGGCAAAATACACATGCTTTGTTGTCCATATTAATTAAGCATCTTGATCATAGAAATGTACTCAAACAGCCGAAGATGCAGCTTGATATTGTTGCGGTTACTACTTCCCTTGCTCAAAATACAAAGGTTGAGCCTTCTGTTGCAATAATTGGTGCAGTGGGTGATTGCATGAGGCATTTACGAAAGAGCATACACTGTTCTCTTGATGATGGAAACCTGGGAACTGATGTGATCAAATGGAACAGGAGCTTTAGAGAAGCAGTGGATAACTGTCTTGTACAGTTAGTACATAAGGTGAAAATGAATGCTACTCTTACCGTCTTACGTAATTCGTTGGACCAATTTTCATTATTTTCCAAGTTATGAATTACATGTATGTGTCCTGTAAGTTTAAGCATCAATGTTTGGATTTGTGAAAGGAAGTATTAATGATGAACAGGTTGGAGAAGCAGGTCCAGTTCTTGATGCTATGGCTGTGATGTTGGAAAACCTCTCTACAATTACCGTTGTAACCAGAACTACTATTTCTGCTGTTTATCGTACTGCTCAAATTGTAGCCTCTTTGCCTAATTTGTCATACCAAAACAAGGTAAGAAGCATTGTTCATGGATTTTATATGTATTTTTGTTCACTATGGACTTCTGGCTTTATAATTTGGTATAAATTGTCTTAGGCATTCCCTGAGGCATTATTTCATCAATTACTACTGGCTATGGTCCATTCAGACCATGAAATACGAGTTGGAGCTCACCGCATATTTTCAGTTGTTCTTGTCCCATCTTCAGTTTTTCCTCGTCCGCGTCCATCTAGTCCCGAGTCACAGAATGCCTCAGATCTACCCAGGACACTCTCAAGAACTGTCTCTGTCTTTTCTTCTTCAGCCGCACTTTTTGAGAAGCTGAAGAATGATAGATTTTCCTCCCGGGAAATCGTTTGTCCAGATATTAAAGATAATTTCCTCAATGACGGGGAACCAAAAATTGTAAGTAATGGAATGAGTAGATTGAAGTCAAGTTACACTCGTGTACATAGCATGAAAAGTTCCACTGCACCTTTGGCAATGGATGAGAGTTCCATTAGCAATTTGGCTAAGGAAGCAGTAAGTTTTTTTGAAATGCTATCAACAATTAACATCATATTTCTTTTGGTAGTCGAAGCATGCTTGGATTTGTAGGATATTATATGAATGAGATATTTAATAAAATATATATGTTAATTTATACAATGTCCATTTACCGACCAAAAAAAAATTATACAATGTCATTCATATAATTATATTATGATTGTGATTTTTTATAATTATATTAAAAGCTTATATAGACATATTTCATGGTAAGAAAACTATGTCGTAACCACTTCCACAACTATTTTTTAAAGCACTGATCTATACATAAACTCTAAGTCCAGAGGTTCAAAGTTTTTACCATTCCATGCGCTGAGTTGGTTCGAACAAATTCAGAGACTCTACAGTGCTTGTTCTTTTGGTGTTCCTTATCATCCATTTCTTGTAATTTCTTCTTCATTAAAAAATTATGTTTCTTATCAAATCCAAAAAAGTTTTCTATTTCATATTGGATCCCCAATGACGTATCAAGAAGTAGCCAGTAGTTTCGTGTCTAAATATGTATCCATAAAAATATGTCTCCCTTAAGGATACACACATGTGTTCATATGTTACTTCAATAAGCAATTAGGATGAGGCACAATTATTGCTTGAGGTTGGAGATAGCTAGAGTAAACTTTCTTACTTCAGTGTGGATTTACATTTGAGTAACTGTCTTGACTTGTGTTGATAAAACCTCAGGAGCCTGATTCTCTTCGTCTAAGTAGCCACCAGATTACTCTGTTGCTCTCATCAATTTTGGCACAGTCAGTCTCTCCTGTTAATTCTCCTGAAAACTATGAAGCAATTGCCCATACATACAGCTTGGTATTGCTGTTCTCTCGAGCGAAGGTGACATACCATAAGAGAACGATGATCTAAATTGCAATTCATAGGGTGGATTTGTTGTTGGTCGTTATATGAATGATTTACATTTAAAGCAGTTAGGATAATTTCTTTATATACTTTATAAAGTAGTAGGAACAATATCATTGTCCTTGTGTCTTGTTAATTATGAATAACTCTGTTAACATCATGAAATTGAAACAAGGTGAAACACTGAAATGTGCAAGCTTCTCACTTTTTTGATACGCAGAAAAGGTTTATAGAAATAGGAATAGAGGTTTGCATTTCTTTCTCTGAAGTAAATCTCCTCTGCTTGAAACCCTACCTTTTAGAAATTAACAGATCTATAGCTATTTTTCAAAACTGTTTTCGCAAGCATTGAATTCAACTTATTGCTTGAGGCTATCCGTCGAGTGCAAGTTGAGGATATTTTCATTAGATGAATATTGTACTTTGGAGTTTGGATATAGTTATCTCCCGTTAGCTTGATTAATTGTTAAAGAATTGTAGCTACATTACTAATCTTGTCTGGAAGGACATAGTCAATCTTTAATAAGTGGGATTCATTGTGACCTTCGCCCAGTTTAGAGGAAGTTTTAGGTCACAGGGGAGATCCCATCCCGTTAGGCTGCGCAGCCCTCAATCAGAAGGGTGGGGGTGAAGAATGTTATGCCACTTTTTATTATAAATGATATTAGAAATCCTACTACAAAAATAAAGGCTCTACTAGTCTTCAAATTTCATATTTTTATTGTACATTATCTACAATTTATTTTCTTTTCTATATTATTATTATTATTTATTAATAAAAGTGATGTTGTACTTTTGCAGAATTCAAGGCATGAGGTTCTGGTTCAAAGTTTTCAGCTTGCGTTTTCCTTGCGTGACATTTCTCTCAATGAGGAAGGTGAGCAAAAGAAGTAGTGGTTCACGATTCAAATCTCATTGCTCTTGATTGACATAGGTTATAATTTTTTTGACTACTGAAATGCGTAAGGTATTTAAACTGAACTTTGTAATTAACAACTTGAATGAGTTATGGTCAAAGAGAAAAAAAATCATAAATTAAGCCTGAAATTAGCATGTAATTGAGCACATTCTAACAAGAAAGTTTCTCCATGCCATCTCCTGATGGAGATGGGTTTTAAAGATCGAAGTCTATGTAAATGATTTGACATAATTGGCTTCTAATATGTTCAACTTCTTATCATACATTTCCTACTAGAAAACAAAGTGAGGAACTATAATTTTATTGAGTAATTGTGATATCAATTCTAAGCTGAACTCTAGCAATATATGCTTTTATTGCAGGGTCGTTGCCACCTTCACGGCGCAGATCCCTCTACACCTTGGCGACATCAATGATTCTGTTCTCTTCCAAAGCATACCATATTCTCTCTCTTGTAAAGATTGCCAAGGCTACACTTACAGACAAAATGGTGTGTCACCATTGCTGATCAATTTATTAGTCATTTAATAAGGAGGGCTCCAGAGTCAAATGATATCTTTTATGCTGGAGAGAGCGAATCTGTTTTCTTATGTGCCTTACTATATCATATCTGAGGCTGAAACACACTTTAATTAAGCTTGGGCATATTCCTGTGCTTGGTCTAGGTTGATCCATTCCTACAATTGGTGGAAGATCGTAAGTTACAAGCTGTTACCGCAGGATCTGACCAAATTACAAACGCTTATGGATCTAAAGAGGATGATAAGTTCGCTTTGAAATCTCTATCACAAATTCAAATACAGATCACCAAGGAGCAAACAAGGGAATTCTTTGCTTCTGAGATTGTAGGGTGCTTGGAAAATTTTTCAGAAGTAAAATTCCTATATTAAAAATTATTTAATTTCTTTTACCAATTAAAAAGGAAAATGGTGAGTGATTAAATTCAACATTAACATTGGTGGCCTCTTTCTACAGTCTGAATTGTCCATTATAAGGGAGCAGCTCCACAATGAGTTCTTACCTGATGACGTTTGTCCACTGGGGGCTCCAATGTTGAATGATACTCCAAATAAAATATATCAGGTCACAGATTCCAACATTAGTACATCTAGCAAAGAGGTTATTACGCTGTGCAGCTTTCTATGAATATGAACTAATGCTTTGTGTTGCATATTCTTTTGTTGTCCTGCAGGCTGCCCCTATTTTCATAGTAGATGAAGATTCTTTTGCCGATTCATTTGAAAGTCAAACTAAACCAAATTCCGAGTTTAACATAGTCATTCCTGATCTCCTGAGTGTCAATCAAATTTTAGAATCAGTATGTTTGCCATTAAGCTAGTTTCAATTGCTACAGAAATGAGAGGTATCTTGGTCATATCCTTATTGATTCTTTCTTCTATATAGGTCTTGGAAACAGCACATCAAGTTGGAAGAATCTCCGTCTCAACTTCACCGGATGTGCCTTACAAGGAAATGGCCCGCCATTGCGAGACGCTTCTGATGGGAAAGCAACAGAAGATGTCTACTTTGATGAGTATTCAACAAGAACAGGAAATCATGTGGAACATCTCCATAGAAAATCCGGAGAACCAGGTAAAGTAGACAGAATATTACCATATGTTCATTTGAATCCCCATGGGCTGTTACTTCTTTACTCTGTAAAGTTTACTAATATGCGGAATATTTTAACCTTTAACACACAATTTAGGCAACCATCGAGGCTTAATTAAGAGGGTATATTAGACTAACCTCATTTGCATTTTGCTTATATTACACGGACACATACTCACCCTCTACTAATAATAATTACTCGCATTGCAAACCTAATGTGAAAGGTCCAAAGTTCATTTGACGGCTTAATCTAACCATTTTAAATTTAGAATAAAAAGAAAAGAAAATAATGTTCCAGGCATATCTCAAACACTGACATACAAAACCTATAGTTTATATGCAAATCATTGAGAATATGGCAGATATTAACCTATCAGCATGAATTTCTTACGAAAAAGGGCAGGTGATGGCATTTTGGGAAGGAAATTATATTATGGAGTTATGTGTTGACTACCGTGAAACTAGTAGAGATGTCCCTCAAGGTTTTGAAACTAGAGTACACTAGTAGAGATATCCCTCAAGGTTTTGAAACTAGAGTACACTAGTAGAGATATCCCTCAAGGTTTTGAAACTAGAGTATCCGTTATCCGTATAACATCAAGGAAAAACACATGAGATGGTGGTGTAATTTATACTTGAGTTTTCTTTCTCCATACAAACGTTTCTAGCTCTTGAGTTCCATTAAGATATAATTCTAAATGGTCTAACCTTTAAACTTCAATATCTCAATTCTTGCCTAATTTTTACAAAGCTATAAATGCATCTAACATTTCACATCTCTTTGCAGGTTGGAAATCCTTTCATTGATCACACTTTTACTGTCAACTCATACAAACCCTCCCACGCCCCTGTTCTGATGCAGTGTGCAACTGAGTACCAGCATCATCCCAATTTCTTCCAACTACCAACATCAAGTCCATATGACAACTTTCTCAAAGCCGCTGGCTGCTAATTCAATAAGTAAATATTTACTTGAGACTAGAACATGAAGAAGTATCACGCCATTGATATCAACCACCAAAGTCCTCCAGAGCAAGTGCATTTTGTTATTAGTATTTGCAGGGAGAAGAGTTGCTGATTGTGGTGGAGATGAGCTGAGAGTTTCAACTCTTGACTTTAATTCTTTTCATTTTCTTTTCTTTATTTTTGTTCGGAGATATTTCAGAGCGATTGGAGGAGGAGATATTCGATTAGCTTCAGCTCAAGTTTGATGATTCTCAACAACCACTTTGAGTGTTTCCCAATTGCCTACTGAATTCTTTACTTACAACAGTTCGTTTATTTGTTACTTTCTATTTTTACTATGGGAATGTACATAAGCTTCATGCTTTAATCAAATGTTAATTTAGTTAAATAGTACATTTTGAATTCTACTCATTTTCATCAACGGCTCTATTCTGGTTTTTGGTTACCATTGATATTTAAGACGGTGATTGAATCCAAAGGAAAAGTTGAAAGGAAACTTTCGAAGGCATCAGGAATACATTCAACTGGAATTCTCTCTTGTTGGAAGAAAAATAAGAGATCTCGTTCCCTCGATTTAGACCGTTAGCTTGTCTTCCAGTGTTTCAGATTAGCTTAGCATAAATTCCTTAAAAAAATAGACTTCAATAATTACAAATAACAGGAAAAATGTGTGATTCGTATTTTTATCAAAAAACAAAATGAAAAGATGGTTAGAAGTACTTCTAAT
This sequence comes from Datisca glomerata, assembly GCA_003255025.1. NCBI lineage: Eukaryota > Viridiplantae > Streptophyta > Magnoliopsida > Cucurbitales > Datiscaceae > Datisca > Datisca glomerata. Next base: position 207,055 of record QANY01008436.1, read on the forward strand.
GTTATCAAGAATGATACCGTACCAAAAAACAAAATGATAAAATAATTAAAATTTATCTATAATCTATAATATATTAAATGCATGATTAATGGAGAAATATTTTTAAACTATTTTGTCCACTAGTCATTCTTACATTTTTTAAAATATTCTTAAAATCAACAATGCTAATGTATTATTGGTTAATTTTCATAAACTAATCAACAATTTATGTATTACATTTGGAGATTCACATCCCTTTGACAATGGATTGTTGTATGTTTTTAATAAATGATCAATTAATATATTTACGTGTTATTTTTTGAGATTCACATCACTTGTTCATCAGTAGAAAAATTTGGGTAATTTAATAGAGTTCATTAAGTCATAATTTCACTAAACCAAGTATATTTCATTTTCATGCCTTTTGATTATGAAGTTGAATATAATCTAAAATATCAAGTACTTATTTTTAGATGCTTGTAAGCATGTTTTGTAGTGATCATGGATAGAAACCCTTATGAAGATGTTGGGAAAATGAGACTGTTTTGATGTTCTTTTGATTTTCTGATAGTAGACTTTCATTATTACACATAAATGGTCATTAACTTATCTTAATATGGCTAAACTATTAAACTGTTTAAGCTAAACCAATCTTCAATTTCTAACATGTAAATCATTGATATTAGTTTTGAAGGCTTGTCGTTTTAAGGATGAGATTTTGAGAAACATGAATGTACTCTACCCTTAATAGATAGGAGCATATAGCTATCTCTAGCAGGTCCATATGATATATGAATGACATATTTTGCTTTACAATTAATATGTTGTTTATTAACTGTATTGAATCATATATTTTTCTACATGAATCATAAATTGATATTGGTCTTTGGATTTGCTTGCTTATATTTTTGTTATGCATTTGGAATTGATTGCTTATATTTTGTTCTGCCTTTGAAATTGCTTGCTTATATTTTTGGACTTGTTATCATTAAAAAGAGAAGGCTAAATACTGAGACACTCTTTAATTATGTTTTGCAATCACGCTCCACATATTTTTTTGGGGTTAATTGATCTATATGTCGGAAGCATAAAGAAGTCTGAAAAGGTCATACGCGTGCCACTTCTTCTGAAGAGTGCAGCTAAGGGGGACATAAACTTCATTTTTTTTAATACACCCTATGGTGGCGGTTTAAAACCGCCACCACATATTTTATAAATTTAATCATTTAGCGACAGTTTAAAACGGCTGCTAAATGTAAAAACAAACGGCTGGTAAAATTGTATTTTTGTTGGAGGTCCTCCCAGCGCCTTCCTCCCTTCTCTGCACATCTTTCTCTCACTTCTTGAGGGTGCTTCCATGTTCTTCTCCATCTCTCTTGTTGACGGCTAGATCTGAGATCTTCTTAAGGGTGCTTCCATGTTCTTCTCCATCTCTCTTGTTGACGGCTAGATCTGAGATCCTGTGTTGTCCATGATGAGATCGACGTCTCCATTGTTGCAGACAAAGATTCCTGCATTTCTATTGTTTTCTTCCTCTAATCACCAATTAGTTTTTTTCTTTTTCATTTTTCATTTTAATATTTTTTAGTTGCATGTTGGCTGATTGTTAAGTTTGTTAGATTTAAAGTCTGGATCTTCAAAATAGTAGATTTGATATTTTGGTCTTTTGAAAATGGTTGATTTAATGTTTTTGGCATCTTAATAAAAATGATGGATTTTAATCAATGGAGTTAATCGGGATGTAGCATGCACATGCCAAATTTGAATGTATGACAAATTTTAGCCAATGGAGTCTTAAAAATGGTGGATTTTTACCTCTTTTGGATCAGTAAGCCAAATTTGTCTGTATTATAACCAAAGTAGGCTTTCTGATTCTCATTATCTAGTTTCGTTTCTTTTAAAAGTGGAAGATTTAAGGCTTGAACGTTCTGGATGGGTTGGTTTTAGTTCTGATTTTTTGCAATTTTCCATGAAACTTCATGAACTGAACCAAACCAAAATATTTAATTCAATTTGGTTCGGTTATTTTTCAACTCACAATTCGGTTCGATTCGCCTTATAGCCGAACCGAATGTTTCGAATCAGTTCATTTTTTCCTCAAATAACCGAGCAAACCAATTACACCCCTACCCTTACCACCCCTACTGTTACAGACAAATTCTAAATTTATTAGTTTGCTTCTGATAAATTAGAATCTTCATAGCGTAGTCCAATGCAGGATGCATGAGAAGATAATAAAGGTGAAAGTAATAACTAATAAACAAGCAGACAAAATGCTCAAGTTAGACAGCAAGTCTACCCAGGGCAAGATTACGAGCCCATCCTTTCCTTTTATTTTCTATGACATAAAACACCATCTCATACCACTTTAAGGCGTGAGTCTGCCATAATCAAAGAAACTGAGCATAGTAACCTATGAATTGTGAGTCTCTCATAAGCTCACAAGCTTTCCCTAATAGTTAGAGTTTAAGTTAAATAGAAAAAACTTCATTATCTAACAGAATAAGAAATAGCATAATTCACTGAAACCTAATGTTATAAATACTCCAGATATTTTCCAAAAACAACTAATTATCGGTTCTTTATCAGCATGAATGATAAGAACAATTGTCCGCAGATCAAGAACACATACTACAGATTAGAGGTACTCATAGAAAATAAATGCAAACTGCAGCTATAGAACCAAACCCTTCACAAAAGGAAGCTGATGCATAACTTGAAAGATAGCATATACAGAATCCTATTCAATAATATTTCACCAGCATTGGCCCGAAGCGAGAGAGGGAACATTCAGAAACTGCCTTATTTCCTTTTGCTGCTAGACACTTGTATTAAAAAGTAAAACCAGAGATCCCATTAGTTTTACAACCCATTTACAGAACCTTGAAATGATAGGAATGTGCTTATTAAAGAAAGAAATTGAAATTCCTATTTCTTATTCGTAGTTGTCAAACACTGTAACTTATTATATTATAGACAACCTGGTAAGTTAAAAAATAAAAGCTACGACTCCGTCTCTGATACGCATTCAGTGATGAAAATATGACCAGGTGATAAAAAAATAAAAGCTACGACTCCGTCCATGGATCAAGAATTGCATAATATAACTTCTTGAAACATGGAGTGATAAAACTTCAAAAAGAAAGAGCATATTAACATGAATCAAAACCACAGGCATGAATAATCTGGGAGACTGATAAGTAGTAGGTGGAAGACAAACTTCAATTTACCTTTAAAGAAGTGCAGATGTCGCCACGATGGAGAAAACTTCTCCCAATGTTTACTATACGTGAGTACATGTTTATGGTCAATCTAGGAAATAAACTAAGTTATAGTTGCATTCAATGAATAGGGGAAGCAGCCGCTACTGATGAACTTGGAACATTACTTAGCTTTGCAAATTTGATGTTTCAATGTAACTTATCCGATCACAAAGCACGGTTCTATACAGCATATAACAAAAGTCAATCTCATTAGCACTAAAATAAGCTTTCTGAAAAGTTTCTACATCATGCCCGTAACAGAATTAGAAACCTAATGTCGTATTATTTAATTGAAACAGTACATATGTTTCACAATTCTTGCTCAGTATCTTGTCAATTCTAAAGATAGTAAAGATTGCGTTGCTGACAGATTCTAAATTTATTAGTTTGTCACCAATTTACCAACATCCTTCGGAACATGAAGATATCCTTGGAGAATAGAATCTTCAGAGTGTAGTCCAATGAAGGATGCATGAGAAGATAATAAAGGTGAAAGTAATAACGAACAAACAAGCAGACACAATGCTCAAGACAGACAGCAAGTCTACCTAGGGTATCGTAGAAGCCAATCATTTCCTTCTATTTTCTATGACATAAAACACCATCTCATACAACTTTAAGGCGTAAGTATGTGCCATATTCCAAGAAATTGAGCATAGTAACCCATCAGGCTGTCATACCTTTCCATTTAAAATTAGGTTTGATCTTAGGATGAATCAAACCTAAGAATTGAGTCTCCCATACGATCACAAGCTTTCCCTAATAGGCAGAGTTTAAGTTAAATAGAAAAAACTCCATTATCTAACAGAATAAGAAATAGCATAATTCACTGAAACCTAATGTTATAATTACTTTAATTATATTTCCAAAAACAACTAATTATCGGTTCTTAATCAGCATGTATGGTAAGAATAATTGTACGCAGATCAAGAACACATACTGCAGATATAAGTACTCATATAGAACTGTAGCTATAGAACCAAACCCTTTACAAAAGGAACCTGATGCATAACTTGAAAGGTAGCATATATAGAATCCCATTCAATAATATTTTACCATTATCGGCCCAAAGCGAGAGTGAACTTTCAGAAACCGCCTAATTTCCTCTTGCTGCTAGACACCTGTTTTAAAAGGTAAAACCAGAGATCACATTAGTTTTACACCCCATTTACAGAACCTTGAAATGACAGGGATGTGCTTAATAAAGAAAGAAATTTAAATTCCTATTTCTTATTTGAAGTTGTGAAACACTGTAACTTATATTCTAGACAACCTGACAACTCCGTGCTGATACGCCTTGAGTGATGAAAATGTGACCAGGTAATCAACAAGTTTATGGACCAAGAATTCAAATATATAACTTCTTGATATATGGAGTGAGAAAACTTCAAAAAGAAAGAGCATATTAACATGAATCAAAACCAAAGGCATGAATAATCTGGGAGACTGATAAGTAGTAGGTGGAAGACAAACTTCAATTTACCTTTAAAGAAGTGCACATGTTGCCACGATGGAGGAAAACTTCTCCCAATGTTTACTATACACGACTACATGTTTATGGCCAATCTAGAAAATAATCTAAGCTGTAGTTGCATTCAAAGAATAGGGGAAGGAGCTGCTAAGACTGACTTCAGCACTGACGAACTTGGAACATTACTTAGCTTTGCAAATTTGATGTTTCAGTGTAACTTAGCCGACCAAAAAGTACGAATCTATAAGACAAGATTGAAGACGTGTTATACAGCATATAACAAAAGTTAATCTCATAAGTACTAAAATAGCTTCCTGAGAAGTTTCTACAGTATGCCCGCACCAGAATTAGAAACCTAATGTCGTATTATTTATTTGAGACCGTACATATGTTTCACAATTTTGATACTTCAGTCTATTAAGAAATCAACTCCTAGTCACTTGCTCCATCCACACAATCTTAATAATTTCAGAATTATATTATTGTTGGGGGTTAAATCTGAAAACACTCCTTGCACTTAGGCTATTTTGAAATCACACCTCAATAATTTCTTTAGCCAGTTTAGTGAAATGTTAGATTAATGAATTTATACTGAAAATAGAGTCTATCAGTTATGAGTTACCCACCGACCACAAAACTTAATCTAACTAAAAAGGCAAATGAATTTTTAGTGTTTGGGGAACTCAATGGAAGATGGTAAATAAGTTGAATAAAGAAACACGTGAGATTGATATGTGCATGCTAAATCCATCGCCAATTATAGTGAAGGGGATGTTTTCACATTTAACCCTGAAGACAATCCTAAAGGAACTTTGAACAAAGCGTTCTACAGATGCCAAGGTAGTGCACGAGTAAGAGTATTGACAAGCTTCTAAATGCTAGATGACACACACGAGTAAGAGTATTGACAAGCTTCTTCTAAATGCTAGATGACACACACGAGTAAGAGTATTGACAAGCTTCTAAATGCTAGATGACACACACACACGTACACACACAAATATAGAAACAAACAAGATCAATTCAATCAAAGGATAATGTAAGTTAGAGCTACATTTATATCCGCTTAGGAGGAGGACATTTGACTTAGTCGAGTCAATTTCCTGAGTTTCGTTGAAGGAATTGGCTGTCTAAACATATCACACATTACATTCAAATGAAAATCGCTTGCAATAACTCGACAGTCAAAAATTGCTTTTCCTCTTCTATACATTTTCACACATTAGTGAAACTCCAGTTACCAAACAACAAAAAAAAGACAATAAACGTGAATATAGACAGACTCAAACATAAAAACCTAGAGAATTTTTTTTTTTTTTTTTTNNNGGGGGGGGGGGGGGGTGGGTGGGGGGATCATCTGTCTGAAGAAGGAAAACGAAGTATCGTCTTGACCTCAAGACGCTTCATAAAAGCTTTTCCAATTTCCAGGATAACTCAGAAAAGCATTACAAGACAATATCAATGGAATATGCAAACTTTTGTGAACGGGTGGCTTTTACTTCGATTATAGTGAAGTATAAAGTAATCAAACTTTAGAACTTTCTACATGAAAATCAAGCAAAAGCTACAATATCAAAAGAGGATATGAGCTCTAATTCCTTTAATAATCAAGCTCAAGAGAGTAATATAAGAGAATGTAGACGATTTATAAAAAAAATACAAAAGCAGATTGGGAGAAATATGTTCAAATTTGAACATATAAAGTAATCAAACTTCAGTGAATCTAAAGTTGACATTGCATACAGTCTGCAAGCTTATAGAGTGGATTATTCAAGACGTTTAGAAACAAAGCTAAAAAAATATTCATTCGACATGCATGAGCTCCAAGCAAGGTTTCATAGATTTCTTAATCAGAAATTCGACCAACACTAACAAGAAAGAGTTTTCAACTAACGAACAAAAGTGCACAACATCATAAAGGGAAAAAACCCAACAGATAAGGGTTTTTTCATGCTCGATCTCCAAATTGACGCCGATCAAACCGACGTTTGATTCTGAATGTGAGACGCATAAAGCTCGTCCTATCGGCTACTATCCCTCGCACACCACCAAAGGAGAATCACAACTCTGACAAACAAGGCACTTCCATATATGCATTTCTATAAAAGAGAACCAGACCAAGCATGCTTACTCCTTAGAACATTAGTCAAATAAAACTAGGCATGTGATAGTTTTTGTGTTGCGCAAAAAGGGTTTGGTATTTCATGCTTTGGCTTGTTCTGAGCAAAAGGGTTTGGTATTTCATGCTTTGGTTTGTTCTTCTTCACTGAGATGCATGAATGACTTGATTATCAGAATTGTAATTCTCTCTCGATGATGCAAAATCAATGATAATAATATATAATCTAAATCAAATTATCTGATATGTCTAGTTCATAGAAGAAAATGAGAGTGACTCCTCAGATTTTTTTATTTCTCAAAACATCTTGAGTGATTTGAATGTAAGAGAAGGTAAATCTTATTATATATAGTACATAGACTAAAAGATCTAGAAGAGTCTATTTAATGGAAGCCATCACAATTTATAACATTTATCTTTTTATTTTTCTCAGGTTATATTTGATTGCGAGTTTAATTTATTTAAAATTGAGGACGATCTAGGAGAAAGGAGGAAAAAATGAAAATAAAATTAACTTCTAAAAGTTTGATTGTCCGTCATTTTTTTTTTTAACGTTTTATTTCAATCAAATTTCATGATTATTTTCTATAACCTTCCATGCACATACAACCCACATGTTCTACTATACTCTAACTGCTAAAATGAGAGGGTCTAACAAAAAATGCACTCTTGCACAAGCAAAATTGAAAAAGACACCTCTTTTTAAAAATCACCCATGAGATTTTGCCATTGCCCTCCTCATTTCCTTCTCCCTCTCTTTTTGCTTAAAAACCAAAAAGAAACGTGGTTAATCAAGCGATGAAATTATTGTGATAAAATTTGTTTGACTCTTTACAGTTTGTTTAAATGACACGGTCATATTTCTAATTTAAAAAAAATGATAAATACATATATCTATAATTTATAACATATATAAAAGTACCAAAGTTGGAGAAACTTTTTTAACCTATTTTGCCCATATGATTTTCTTACTAATCATTAATTTCCCTTTCATAATGATATTGTAGTGTGAATTTAATTGACTATTTATCTATATTTTATATATCTACTCAATTCTATGTTTTCTTTTTAAAATCTACCGCACTAAATTCATTATTTAAAATATACAAAGATATAAAACATTTATTTTAATAAATCAATCTAATTATTATTCTTCTATTTAAAAAAGAGATAAAAATAAATACATCTGGCATAGTGACCTACAAAAATATATGTTATAAGACATTCATTGTACTTATCCATGTCCATGCACTTCGTTTAGTTTATTATATCAATATATGAATATACGTATCTATATAATTGACAAAGATAATGTAGATTTAAAAGCTGATTTAACTTCTAAGAATTTAAATCACATTACCTACCACTAAGCCACATTTTTTATAAGATTATAAATATTACCAAAAAACATTATAAAGATAATGATTGAATCTTATATGAGCGGTCAAGTACAGTTGTACGATTGTGACCATTCAGCTTGCCATCCTAACTCAATTTTTCAATAACTGGAAAGAACCTTTCTTCTTTTTCTTAAGATAAAGGTTAAGAATCATTATCTTGTCCGAAACAATGACGGGTATCCGATTACAATCATGTTCAATGAATTTACTCTTGTATGATGAACCGCTATAATTCATAAACAAAAATTTATGATTTTTTTTAGTGAAATCTTAACATATTTAACTAATATAAATAACCAAAACCTATCATCATCAATATTTCTCTTACTTATAATTTAATTCAAAACTTCATCACAAGATGGCACATAATTAAACTACATCAACTTCTTGTATAACCAAAAAATTACATTTGTTCTATCTATATTTACATTCTTTCATAATTTTAACTTTGATTAAGATAAAACTCAATGATAGTTGGCGTTCGAATAGTTAGTTAAATCATGATTCTTGACTATTTAATTAGAAAATGCCAGCTAGTAGCTTACTGATAAAAGTTCAAATAACAATGAAATGTAACGTTGTATAATCATCGCTTTTTAGAGGTTATATTGTTTCATTACAGATTTACATATATATAATTTATTAGAGTATAAAAATTCATCAAACAATCATTATATAAGTTTTGATTTATTGGTTGCTAAATATTAGTTATATTTATCATTTAAATATATTTGATATGATATTATACATGTTTAATAAATTTAAGTTCAAATGTGCTCTTAGAATATTATTCCACACGTGCAACACGCGTGGTTATGACTAGTATATATAAATATGGCTAAAATGGAAGAAATGTTTTTAAACATAAATTGCCCTCACTATTTAATGAAATTTCTTAATTGTTCTTCATAAATGGTTTGAATTTAATAATTATTGTTACTTTTAATTTCTTTGGACCTATGAACTATTTTTTAGAATTTTAAATTATCTTCAATATATCTACTAATTAAATATATTATATTATTAAAATATCACCTTGAATAATTATTCAGTAACATTTTTTATAATTTTATTTGTAGTTACATCTTATATCATCGTTCTAGAGTTAGACAATTGTATAACTTAATGTCATTAAAATAATACATTAGAATGTATGAAATGAGAAAAATGCATGAAAAATATAAAAGAGAAAACGAAATCAAATGCAATTATGTCAGTTAAAAGATGGTATTAAAAATATTAGAATTTGAAGCAACTATATTTTTTTGAATGAAATATAATGTGTTCTTATGAATTCTAAAAACATTCGATACTTAATATTATTTCTTTTTGCACAATCTAACTATTCAATTTTTAGTATCTTTTCACTTTTTGAGACATGATTTTAATTGATTTTTTATTGTTTACATTATCGATAGCGTGCAACTTATGTTTAGGAACTAGTTTTGTTAAATAAACATTAGTTTAGGTATTGAAGGACCATATTATCTCAATAATATATCTTATCAATCATTTTTCTGAATTGAAACATAAATCATTAGTTTAAAATTTAGCCGTTTTGATTTTTTTACCACTAAAACCTAAAATGAAGAAAAATCCGAGTCATTTTTCAAATTATAGAGATATTCATATCATTTAATCAAACTACAAGAACTATTAGATTTTTTTTCCTATTTTTATTGTGTCATAGTTTTTTATTGAGTTTTGTAATTAGTGATTAATTTTTAATTAAAACTCTTGTTACATGCAATGCAACTAGATAATGGTCAAAGTTCTTTTTTAAAGTCAGGTTGGAACGACAATTTAGTGGGTCACTCTTCAATGTCGGGGTATTTTTTCTGGTATGATACTGGGGGTTTTTGTTAAACTCTGAAACACATTTGTTCAATTCATTCAACACATTTACTGAACCCCAAAAAAATTGTTCAATCCTTATTGTTATTGAACTCCTGAACATATTTGTTGAACCCTTTGTTTGTTGAACCCAAAGTACTAAATTAAATTAACAAATTATATATGATAGGATTGGAAACCGGGTCATAATTATAATTCTTTTTTTAGGAATGTGAATTATGATAGTTTAGGCTAGATGGGATGATAGTTGAGAACAAAGTATCTGATACATGGAATGAGACTTGAAAGTGAATTGTTTTCCTCGTATAATTAAGGTATTATTATAAGAAATATGAGATTCTACTGCTTTTAATGATAGATTTTACTGTTTTCTCATGTGAACTAAGTACATCCACAACATTTAAATGAATCTCGTAAAGCAAACGTTTTTAAAATGAAAAAAAAAAACAAGACTTGTAATATTTGGTATGCGCCTCTTGTTGGATCCTTAATCCAGCATTGGACTTATGTGTAAAATAATTATGTGTTGTAGACTGTCATATAAAGTTAAACACAATTAAAAGTGATCTACTAAGGTTTGGATAATTGGAGTTTTAATGTATCTGATAGGTTATGGACCATTTAATGTGTAGAGATTTAAGAATAATTTCTATTTTTATGATGAGCTAAAATAGAAATGCTAAAAGATGAATTATCTATAAGTGGTTATGGTCCCCAGGTCACACGATAACGTAAAACCATTTTATTCTCTCTAATATCTCATCGTTAGAGAGAAAACTGAGAGGGTTTTATCAAATGGAACTCTCAGCTAGATAATCGTGTAGATCTGGAAGGTCAACCGCTCGACTCTAAACATCAATCTATCGTCATGGATTCAGAAATGCTTCCGCTCTATAATTATTTTGATTCTTGATGTGTTCAATATGAGATCTTGGATTTTATTGAGATACGGTTTACACCAAAAGGATTATGAATCTTACAAGTGGTATTAGAGCAACTCATGTTGAATCATTGAGAATCGATCTATTCTAGATCCATGATTATAGGTGTTTTTTTGTGTTAATGTTTCGGTATCCTTGAATTTAATATTTGTTTGAACATGTATTAGATTTGAGAACATTTTTTCGGTATTTTTTGTTTTTTTTTTTAACAACCGGAAGACGGTCTCCCCGTCGCCGGAGAAAGATGATCGGCATGGCAATTTGGCCGCGCCGTCAAGGAGAAGCTGCGGTTGTCTGAAGGAGAAAGCCGCGCTATTAAGGAAAACCGCGACCTTGGCCTTGGCTACGACTTTCAGGTGAGTCGCGGCCCTAGCCGTGACTGTAATGGACGTCACAGCCTTGGCCGCGACTGTCTGTTAAAGTAGCGACAGCAAGGACTAGAGGCGGCCATAGCCACCAGTCACTCAAGGTGAAACCCCTAGGGTTGGGCATGGGTCAGGTGAACAGTAAAAAAAAATCTAAATGACTATAGGTTTTGCCGACAGCCAATTTTGGGAGGGCTGGCCAACCCTCACATTTTTTTTTCAATTCTTGATTAGTTTTATGAATCAATTTATAAATTAATTTTTAAAGATCATTAAATTAATTTTTTTTTAATTTAAGAACTTTCAAAATAGACTGTTTTGATTATTTTTAGTTTTTTGGGCAATAATAATTTCAAAACAACTTTTAAGGATTATCAAATGGATTGTTTTGATTATTTTCAGTTTTTTGGTTAAAATATTTCAAAATAATTTTAAAATATCGTAAAATTAATTGTTTATCAATTAATTTAAGGTTTAAATTCGGTACAATTTTAAATTCAAACATTAGTATGTATATATACTTTAAGATGAATTAGTTGAAACAATATGTCGCCAAAGTGACATCTCTTGTGGAAATTGGTTTATCTTGAAATATAAAAGGTTATGTGTGCGTGTAACTTATGTGAATATTTATCGGCCCAAAGGAAGATAATTATTTGACAGAATTACATGTGTTTCTGTGGTAATAAATACGTGATGATTATTCGGTTTTAACATGTGAACAATAAATCTGCCCAAAGGAAGATTTCTTGTTTGACATGTTATTTATTATCAGTGTTTGATTACTACACCAAGATATCACTTACAAGTTTATATTTTTGGCCAAAGTCATAATATTAATGGAGTGTCAGGTATCTTGAGATGGGTTATTTGTTACTATTGTTTGAATTATTATTGTTATTCAAAATTTATGTGAGCTTAATTTATTTATTGTTCTATGTTCAGCCATTACTCCTGGTAGTATCATGGCCAACATCAATTCAATTCCAGTTCTGAATGGCTCTAACTTCAGGTCCTGGAAAGATAATCTCTTGATAGTTCTTGGAGTCATGGATCTCGATTTTGCATTAATGACTGATTCTCCTGCACCTTTTACGGATAAGAGTGCCTCTGATGATAAGAGGGAGATGGAAATGTGGGAGAGATCAAATCGCATGTGTATACTGATCATGAAGAAGGTCATTCCAGAAGCATTCAGGGGCACTATATCAGAAAAAATAACTACAGCTAAGGATTTCCTTGCAGACATTGAAAAGAGGTTTGTCAAGAATGAAAATGCAGAAATTGGTACGCTCTTGTCAGACTTAATTTCAAAAAAGGTATAAAGGTAAAAGTAATATCAGGGAATACATTATGGAAATGTCTCACATTGTTTCAAGGTTAAAAGCACTGAAGCTTGAACTATCTGAGGACTTGCTTGTGTATGTGGTTTTAATATCGCTTCCGGCACAGTTTAGCCAGTTTAAAGCGAGCTATAATTATCAGAAAAAGACTTGGTCTCTGAATGAGCTCATCTCACACTGTGTTCAGGAAGAGGAAAGAGTGAAACATGATGAGACAGAAAGTGCTTACCTGGCCTCTACCTCTAAGGATAAGGGTCAGGGGAAAGAAAAGGAAAAAGGATAAGGAAGCTGTAGATACAGTACCACATAAGAAACAATAAAATAAACCGATAAACTCGGTAGGTAATGGTTGTTTCTTATGTGGAGCTGAAGGGCATAGGAAGAAGCAATGCACCAACTATCACGCTTGGCGTACTAAAAATGTATGCTTCTTAATTTGGTTTGTTGAGGTTAATTTAAGTTTGGTTCCTAGACACACGTGATGGATAGATTCTAGTGCAACAACTCATATCAGCGTGCCTATGCAGGGTTGCCTGAATTGCCGAAAGCCAAATTATGCTGAAAGGTTCATCTACGTGGACGATGGCAAGACGGGTGAGGTTGAAGCAATAGAAAATTTTTAGATTATTATTAAAAACTAGACATTATTTGGATCTTGATGAAACTTTTATTGTACCGTCCTTTAGACCGAATTTGATTTCTATTTCTGTTTTAGACAAAGTCGGTTATGTTTGTTCTTTTAGAAATGAAAAATTTGGTTTGTTTCGTCATTCGATTCTAGTTGGTTTCAATTTTTTATCAGGATGTGATAATCTTTATTTACTTGAAACAATTGCTTCATTTGAAGAATCCCTGCAATTAAGTACACGAGGTACTAAAAGAAATTTAACCAGTGAGAATTTAGGTACGTTATGGCACAAGATTAGGTCACATCCCCATACGGAGAATAAAGAGACTTGTGTCAGACGAAATTCTCGGTTCCTTAGATTTCACAGATTTTGACGTTTGTGTTAATTGCATAAAGGAAAAACAAACCGACAAAAGGAGATTTGAAGCCAACAGGACTCAGGACGTCTTAGAACTTATTCATACGGATATTTATTGGTCATTCTCTTCGGTGGCTTGTAATGGTCAACAATATTTTATAACGTTCATAGACGATTATTCTGAATATGGCTACATATATCTCATTCATGAAAAGTCACAGTCATTGGACGTGTTCAAAAATTTTAAGGCTGAAGTTGAGAATCAACTCAACAAAAGGATTAAAAGCTCCAGATCTGACCGTGGTGGTGAGCACTATGGCAGATATGATAATTCAGGTGAACAACGTCGAGCACCGTTTGCTAAATTCTTAGAGGAATGCGGTATCATCCCACAGTACACTATATCGGGTTTGCCACTATGAATGGTGTTGCTGAAAGACGAAATAGAACGCTTAAGGACATGGTCAGGAGTGTGATTAGTCATTCGATCTTACCAGAATCACTTTGGGTGAAGTAATGCAACATATATATTTAACAGAGTTCCAAATAAAGTGACTTCCAAAACCCCATCTGAGCTTTGGACCAGCAAGAAACTTAGTCTAAGGCATTTGCACGTTTGAGGATGTCCAGCTATGGCAAGGCCATATAAGCCTAATGAAAATAAATTGGACTTATGGACGGTGAGTTGTTATTTTGTTGGATACTCTGAAAGATCCAGGGGTTCAAGTTTTATGATCCCATAACCAGGTCAGTTTTTTAGACGGGAATTGCCCTGTTCTTTGAGGATGCCGAGTTTGCAGGGGGAGATACGGTTTGGAACTTTATCCTTCAGGAGGAATATGTTGATATGTCCACATGTGTTATTAGAATTGATCAGGACTGTATCCCCGACATCGCTCATGACACAACACATCAAGACAATATCAGAGAACCTCTCATTCAAGAGATTGTTCCATAAGAACAAACTCTAGTACCTCAAGAACCTATGCCATTAAGAAGATCCACTAGAGAGAGAAGAAGTGCAGTGCCAGATGATTACATTGAATTTCTCCAAGAGTATGAGGTTGACATTGATGTGATGGTAGATGATCCGATCAACTTCCGTCAAGCCATGGAAAGCTCTAACTCTTAAAAGTGGATCGATGCCACAAATGAGGAAATTAAGTCCATGAAGGACAATGATGTGTGGGATCTTGTTCTATTACCAAAAGGTGCGAAACTCATTGGTTGCAAATGGACTTTTAAGACCAAAATGAATTCAAAAGGTAATGTGGAAAGATACAAGGTTCGTCTTGTCGCAAAGGGCTTTACACAGGAAGAAGGCGTTGACTATAAGACTTTCTCTCCGGTTTCTATGAAAGACTCTTTCAAGATTATAATGACGTTAGTAGCGCATCTCAATCTCGAGCTGTATTAGATGGATGTAAAGACATCGTTTCTCAATGGTGACATTGAAGAGATTATATATATGGTGTAACTATGAAATTTTGTGTTGAGAGACCCAAAGAATATGGTTTGCAAACTTCAGAAATCCATCTATGGACCCAAGCAGGCATCTCGATAATGGTATTTCAAATTTCATCAAGTGATCATCCCATTCGGTTTTAAGATGAATTTAGTCGATGATTATATATACCATAAGTTTTGTGGGAGCAAACATATTTTTATGGTTTTACATGTGGATGACATTTTGCTTACCAGCAACGATATAGGCTTATTGCACGACACCAAGAGATTTCTAGCTAAGAATTTTGAGATGAAAGATCTTGGTGAAGCTTCTTTTGTATTAGAAATCCAAATACACCGAGATCGTTTTTCAAGGTATTCTAGGATTATCACAAACGAGCTATATCGAAAAGGTCCTTAAAAGATCTGACATGCAAGACTGTAAACCAGGTGATACCCCTGTAGCTAAGGGAGACAAGTTTGGTCTCAATCAGTGCCCTAAAAATGATTTTGAGGAAAAGGAAATGCAGAAGATTCCCTATGCTTCGGTAGTGGGGAGTCTAATGTATGCTCAAATTTATACACGTCCTGATATTGCATACGTGACTGGGATGTTGGAAAGATACTTAAGCAATCCAGGCATAGACCATTGAAAAGCAACTAAATGGGTCTTACGATACTTACAGAGAACAAAAGATTACATGCTCACGTTTCGGAGGTTGGATCAGATTGAGATCGTTGGATATATTGACTCTGATTTTGTCAGATGCCACGATAGTATGAAATCTACGTCGGGTTAATTTTTTCTGCTTGCTGAAGGTGCTGTCTCTTGGAAGAGTGTTAAACAGTCTCTTATAGCTTTTTCTACCATGGCAGCAGAGTTCATGGCATGTTATGAGGTGTCCAATCACTGAATATGATTGCGAAATTTTGTCACAGGGCTGCACATAGTGGACACTATTCAGAGACCATTAAAGATATTTTGTGACAATAAATTAATATCTTTTTATTCCAATAACACCATGAGCTCAACAAAGTCAAAGTTCATAGACATCAAGTTCCTGGTTGTTAAAGAAAGAGTTTAAAGTGGACAGTTGTCCATATTGTACATCGGAACAAACTCCATGATTGCGTATCCGCTTACCAAGGGATTGCCACCTTAGGTGTTTCATGAGCACACTGCTCACATGAGTGTCATATCAGTTGAGGATATTCAGTTCTAGTGAGAGTTTGTATTTTTATTTTTAGATGCTCTTTTTTCATATAGACATATTTTTCAGTCATTTTGGTTTATGGATATTTTAAGGTTATTTTTTGCAGAAATAAAATTCTTGATATTCACATTCTGATTTATGTATGGTCTGATATCACTAAGATTTATGGAGGATCAGTTGGAAATAAACATATTAAGATCACATTATATGAAATTTTCATGCTACACATCCACATCATAATTCATGTCATTCAGTTGTATTAATATACGTGACCATTGATGGGTTGAGTTACGATTGATATAACAGATGCCACTTTAATCCTATGTCGGTATGATTGATGGACCGGATTGATTATAGATACATTTCGGTAATGACAACAAAGTTGAACACGTTCAGTTATTTTGGACAAAACATAACTATAAGGTTTAACACATAGTCCAAGTGGGAGATTGTTGGATCTTTAATCCAACATTAGACTTATGTGTTACAAACTGTCAAATAAAGTTAAATCTAATTAAAAGAGATCTACTAAGGTTTGGATAATCGAGGTTTTAATGTATTTGATAGGTTGTGAACCATTTAATGTGTAGAGATTTAAGTGTAATTTTTATTTTTAAGATGAGTTAAAATAGAAATATTAAAAGATGAATTATTTATAAATGTTTATGGTCCTCAGGTCACACGATAACGTAAAACCATTTTATTCTCTCTAATATTTCATCGTTAGAGAGAAAACTGAGAGAGCTTTATCAAAAGGAAACTCTCAGATAGATAATTGTGTAGATCTGGAAGGCCAACCGCTCGACTCTAAACAACAATCTATCATCGTGGATTCAGGTACGCTTCCGCTCTATAATTATTTTGATTCTTGATGTGTTCAATATGAGTTCTTAGTCCGTCAAGTCCATCTGAACCGACCGTTGATTCTCAGTCTGATCGGTCCCAATTTTTTTTCAGATTTATGGTCGGTTTGTTCCTCCATATAGGAGAACCGTGATTTTCGGTCTGATATTATTTTCCTCTAAAAATCCGACCAGGCCGACCGTTGAACACCCCTTACCAGAGCCACAGAGCCTTTACAAAAGGAACCTGATGCATAATATGAAAGATAGCATATATAGAACCCCATTCAATATTTATCATTATTGGCCTGATGCAAGAGGGAACATTCAGAAACCGCCCGAATTCCTTTTGCTTCTAGACGCCTGTATCAAAAAGTAAAACAAGAGATTGCATTAGTTTTGCACCCCATTTACAGAAATTTGAAATGAAAAGGACGTACATAATGGGGAAATAAATTTAATTTCAATCTTTCTTATATTTAGTTGTGACACTGTGATACATAATATAGAGTACCTGGTAAGATAAACAATAAAAGCTATACTATCACCTCTTGCTGATACTTCAGTGATAAAAATGTGACTAGGTAATCAGCAAGTCTATGAACCAAGAATTGAAAAATCAAATTTCATGAAACATGGAGTGATAAAACTTCAAGAAGAAAGAGCACATTAGCATGAATCAACAGCAAAAGCATGAATAAATTGGGGGACTGATAAATAGTAGGTCGAAGACAAGCTTAAATTTACCAGAAACGCATGTTGCAACGGTATAGAACAACAACCATAATGGACAGACACGAAATTAATTTTCCAGCAGAAGTATAGCAAGTGGAAAGTCCGAAATCAATAAAAGAAAACTTCTCCCTATATTACATACATGTTTATGGCCACTTCTAGTAAACAAACTGAGTTACAGTTGGCATTCAATTAATTGGGAAAGCACCCAGCTAAGACTACTTTAGCACTGAAGAACTTGGGACACAACTTGACTTGCAAATTTTATGTTTCAAAATAACTTATCCGTCGCAAAGCATTGAGTTTCCATGCACTAGAATTCTTTTGACATTTTAGTTAGATTAAGTTTTGGTTCTGTCCAGTAGGTAATTGATAGGCTCTTTATTTTCAGTAAAAATTCACTAATCTAAAATTTTACTAAATTGGCTAAAACACTCCCTGCATTTAGGCTGTGCAGCAAAGACACCCCGCACAATTCTTTTAGCCAATCTAGTAAGATTTTGGATTAGTGAATTTATACTGAAAATAAAGAGCCTATCAGTTACCTGGACAAAACCAAAACTTAATCCAACAAAAATGTCAAAAGAATTCTAGTGCATGGAACTCAATGGAAGATGGTAACTAAGTTTTTTCTTGGACAGTTACAATAATGGCACCACTGAAAATTACTAAACAATAAAAAATTACTCTTACGCTTCTGTACGTTTTCACATATTAGCTAAATTCTACTGTTTCTTACAAAAAAAGACAATAAAAACGAATATGGACTGAGGATCAAACATAAAAACCTACAGAGTTTTTTTTCCTGAAGAAAGATAACGAAGATGAGATCATCTTCACCTCAAACCGCTTCATATAAGCTTCTCCAATTTCCAGAAGAAAACAGAAAACCGGTACAAAACCGTATCAAGGGAAGGTAGACTTCTAAATCCAGGCTATGCACAGTTTTGTTGTTGGATGGCTTTTATTTTGAGACAGTGAGACAGTGAGCTATAGGGAGCTATAAGCATAAGGCAGAAACAGATTAGAACGTTCTACATGATAATCAAGCTACACTTCAAAATAGGATCTCAGCTCTTATTCCTTTAATAATCAAGCTCAAAAGAGTAATACAAGAGAATGCAGACGAAGCATGAAACAGAAATACAAAAGCAGAGTAGGAGACACATGTTCAAATTTGAACAAAATAAAATAAACAAACTTCAGTGAATCTGTAGCTGATATAGCCACACGGAATGCAAGTTTATACAGTGGTTTATTAAAGACGTTTAGGAACAAAGGTCAAAGAAATGTTCACCTAATTCGACATGCATGAGCTCAAAGCAAGATTTCATAGATTTCTTCATCAGAAATTCGACCAACACAAACAAGAAAGAGTTTTCAACTAATGAACAATGGGGCACATCTTCAAAAGAAACAAAAATCCCAACACATCAGGGTTTTTTCAAGCTCGGTCTCCAAACAGACGCCGATCAAAACGATGTTTGATTCTGAAATTCAGACACATAAAGCTCCTCCTATCGGCTACTATCCCTCGCGCACCACCAAAGGAGAATCACAACTCTGACGAGCATGCCAGTTCATATAGGTTACTTGGATTAATATATATTTTTATTTTGAATTAAGAAAAATGTGTTATTTTTAAAAATATCATAAATTTATATTCATAACCCACTAAACTTAAGCAAATATTTTCTTTCCTAATCATTTCATTTATTTTACCAATATCATATCAAATTAAGGGAGGTGACTATTTTTACTTTTCTTTCCCACCTTTTCAATCTTCTTCAATAAAATTCATCTTCAACAAAGATTCTTTTCCAATAAAGGTTCTTCTTCTTCTTTTGTATGCTACTTCGAAACTCTATATTCATCTTCTTTATTGAGACCTTACTCATTCTTCTTCAGACCCGACCCATTCTTTTTTTTTCTTCAGACCCGACCCATTCTTCATCGAGCACCCTTCTCCTTAGACAACAAACTTCAAGAGGAAAAAAAGTACTTGAACCCTTCAAATAGTGACGAGTTTACTAGGCAATAAATTTCAAGAGAAACAAAACTACTTGAAGGACTCAAGTGGTAAAAAAAATTACTACTTGAAGGGTTCAAGTGATAAACCATTACTATTTGAACCCTTCAAGCAGTGTCGAGCTTACTGGACAATGAATTACAAAAGAAAAAAAACTACTTGAAGGGTTCAAATAGCATAAAATTACTACTTAAAGCCTTCAAGTAATGATTTTTTTATTGGACAATAGTTTTAGGAGGAAAAAAAAACTACTTGAAGGGTTCGCCTAATTTTTTATGACTAGTTGAACCCTTCAATTTATTTTTTTATCAGTCAACACTCATACACAGGTGACTGCTTGAGTGGTTCAAGTAGTTTTTTTTATCAATCAACACACATATTTAAGGGGGTTCAAATAGTTTTTTATGACTACTTGAGCCTTTTTTGCATAAAAAAATAGGAGAAAAAGAACATTGAGTACTTGAAGGATTCAAGTACTCTTAAAAAATTACTTGAACCCTTCAAGTACTCAACGTTCATTTTTTCTTATTTTTTGGACATAAAAAAAGTCTCAAGTAGTCATAAAAATCTACTCGAATGGTTCAAGTAGTTATAAAAAAATTACTTGATACCTTCAAGTAGTCACTAGTGTTTGAGTTGCTGATTGATCAAACAAAAAATAACTACTTGAAGCGTTCAAGTAGTTGTTTATAACTACTTAAACCCTTCAAGTAGTCACCTGGTGTATGGATAATTGACTGACAAGAAAAAATAACTACTTGAACATTTCAAGTAGTCATAACCTTTCAAGTAGTCACATGGTGTATGAGTGTTGACTAACAAAAAAAACTAATTACTCGAAGGGTTCAAGTAGTGACATGTGCATTGAGAAAGAAAAAGAAATGATAAGGGAAGAGATAGATTGCAAGTAATGATGTGAAGTTGTGGGCCATGAGTATAAAATTTTTTATTTTAAAAAAGGGTATAAAAATCCTTAAACAAGTTGAAAATAGTATATTAATCCAAAAAACCCTTCAATATATGCATTTCTATGAAAGAGAACCAGACGGTATTTTTTTTGGGACAAAATGTCCATTTGAAAATATGGATAAATAGGCCAAAAGATTTATCGGCTCATTTAGGGAAATAAGTTATTTTCAAAAAACAAGTAAGAGAATGATCGAAAAAAAATATATTTATAAAGATGATCGATTTTTTTTTGTAACTGTAATTTTTTTTACAAAATCGAAAAAAATCATGTACATGTGTACTATAGTATATAAAATATACAATGGGTATATATTTATATATCATGGTATATTATAATATACCATCAATATACCGTAGTATATTTTAATAAACTATCAGTATATCTTAATATATTTTAATATATCATCAGTATATATGTAGTATCTTTTTATATACCATAAGATATCATATCCCTTCCCACACCCAAGTCCGTCCCCTCATTCTTCTTCTTCATCTATCTGGCTCGAAAAACAAGAAACTCAGAGATCAAAACCATAAAATCAAGAAAAATTTGAATTCTTTCGTTGTAGAACCAAGACCTTCACAGATATGAAGCTCCACTCCTCTCCACGACCTTTAAAAATGGGTTCCGTCATTTTTCCTCATCAACCAAATCTGAAATATTTTTAACGGCAGCTTTGAAACTCAATCGTTGATTCTTCGCACCATCGCACCACGCATGCGACAGAGAAACATGAAGAAAACGCAAGATTGAAGAAAGAGGCAGAGAGGGGCGCACGACAGAGATATAAGAGAAATGTAGAGAAGGAGGGAGAGATCGCGAGAGAGAAGACAAGGGAAAGAAGAAAGAAAGAAATCGACCATTTGTGTAAATAATAAATTTTTGAGTTATTTTTCAAAAAAGCTAAAATAACTGGCTTATAAACCTAAGTTTCCCATATTTATTTCCAGAGAATGGGCCTTTTTGCCATGCGAAATCCCTCTATACCCTTTCTAATTAAATAAGTCTAGAAACTCAAAAACTCATCTTCCTCCACACATATGTGCTTTCTCTCTCTCACATGCTCTCTCTCTTTCTCCCTCCCTCCCTCGCTTTCTTTCTCTCTCACTCGCTCGTGCTCTCTCACTATCTCGGGTTTCCTCTCGCTCTTTTGATGCCACTCTTGCTTTTGCTCCAAATCAGGTAAAAAAATTCTTTCATTTTTTTAGATTTTGGCCTCTGAAACTTTATTTCTGAAATGCATGTTTTGATTTTTCTTATTGAATGATTTATAATGTACGTAAAAGATCTAGAATTTTTCTAAACCTACGACTTGTATCATCCTTATTAACTAGTGAAATCATATTATAGTTCATTCTAACTATTTAAAATGGCACTTGGATATTACCCATGTATGGTTGCGGGTGATCCAGAAGGTATTGAAATTATTTATAGCTATACAGCTGAACTAACTGCATATTGTGTATTGCGTGTTTCTTCCATATTGGTATTTATCCTTCATGCACCAGCTACTAAACCTTTTTTCTACGCTGGTAATGGTGAATATTATATTCTATTTTGTTAGTTACACTTAATATATCCATTTTTGAAACCCATAAATATATGTCAATCAAGCTTGAAAAGTTCATATTTCTTATGGAGAACGTATGTATTTACATATGAAAGTATGCTTCGGTCATCACAGTTGTGATTCTAAAGCAATTGCTAGTTTGTTGTATGAGTTTTTCTAAGGAGGATTCTAAGTAATTTACAATTCCAATCAAAATTTTCAGGCCATAGAAGTTGTAATTTATTTTCCTGTGGAAAGATTATTCAACCCTCATCCTTCCCTTCCCCTCTTTTCTAACCCGAAATGATTATTTAGCTTCAGGTTCAAGCATGACGTTACCCTCTCTGGTTGCAAAGAAAAATCTAAGGTTACTGAGATACTGTAATTGAAATATCTCGTTACCATATTTTGTTGTCATTTGTAACTTTTTTCTTATTTTGTAGTAAATATGTTTGGTTCAATCTTCTAGCTTTTTTTTTTGTATTTTGTTATCTATGAATTTGATTGTTTATAACGTCATTTGATGAGTATTATAAATAATAGTTCGATGAGTTTTGTTCTTATCTCTTAGCGTGATTATCCTAATGTTATATGTTAAGCTAATTGCGTTTAGATTGTCATGCTTCTTGGACTTGTGTATCCATGTTCTTAGAGTGATTCTTTAAGTTGGTTAGATTAGTTACCATGTTTTTAGCATACGTACAATCTGACTAAATTATCTTGATTTGTTATGTTTTATTTTATTCATGAGAGTTTTAGTCAAATTTGTTACTTCAATCCTCTATCAACATCTGATGTTTTTAAAGTATACTATTGGTGTATCTCATAAAAACAATTACGTTAGCTTTCTTTCTTTCATCTTTTGTTTTGTAGGCTTCAAGTTTGAATTCCTATGCAGCGTGCTAGGAGTGTAAAAGAATCACATATTCAAGAAGAATAAACATTCTCCCTTATTTATATATATTTACGATGTCTAGAAAAAAAAACATCATATATGCAAGAAGAGGAAACATCCTCCCTTATCTCACAAATTAGATGTTTAGATGAGAATTATATTCAAAATGATTGGTACTTATGGATTTTGATGTAAATAGACATTCAGAATTGTACTATTTTTATAATTGTGTATAGTTGATAATAACTTCGAGTGTTGTAACACATAGATATATGCAAAATTTTATCTGCCTTATCGTTTGTTGTTGTGGTGAAGAGTTTTATGTTGTGACTTTACATTTGTTATGAAGTGATATACATTTTGTCCAGTTTGTGAACAATTACTTGGTTTGAACAAGTAATTTACATAACATACTTGCTCATAGCAAGTAATTGTTTACTTTGACATTTTCTTTTGGACAGAGTTTATGAAAACTACTTGATTAGACAATTAAGTTTTTTCTTATTCACTTTTGTTTGTCTAGAATAATACAAACTACTTGATGTGAGCAAATAGTTCATAAAAAGTACTTGGTCTGAGCAATACTTTATAAAAACAACTGGCTCAGAACAAGTACTTTTTCATAGTAATTAGATAGCATATATCTAAAATACATCAACAAAAATATGAAAATATAACAATACATTAAATATCCATACATTAAAACAATTCAAAAATCAACTACAAACAATTATAGAAAAACTTATAACTACAAACACCTCTTTACATTAAATATCCATCGGTTACAACCATTATAAATACTAATCAACTATCAATAGTTATCAAACAATGCATATCTTTAGATGCCTCATTGAATGAATAAACTAGTCATCTTCTTGCGGAAGAATCTTTTTCTTTTATGGGTGAATAACATTAGTCGATTCCTTTCAAGTGGAACTCAATAAACTTAAGAGTGAACATCTCACAATCTGAACTATCATGTGAGAAAGGAACTCATGAGATACAACTAAATATATCTAAAATACCAATAAATAGAGTATTGCACTAGCCGGTAGCAATTAGAAGTCAGTATCACATAGAAAAAAATATGTACATGTCCACCACAAGAAATAACACCAGAATCTAGATGAAAACTACTAGAGAACTCAAAGACACCAATAGTAAAATCTCTTAAGTGCAAGCTACAATGATTAAATTGGCATATTGACATAGCTCTTCTTCAGCAACATTACTAATCAAGAGTATTTTTACTCTTGTCCAGCAAAATTACTAATCTCACCAATCTATAGTAAATCATAAAATGTTCTTACTTTTCTCTGCTCATTTAAGTGATGTATTTTTCAAAAGCTATTAGTAAAGATAGAATGCCCATTCTAAAACAAAACTAGATCTTAATTTTTTTATGTCCACAAAAAAACCTAGGTTTAGAAAAATTCTAGATTTTTTATGTACACTATAAACCCAGTCAATAAGTAAAATCAAAACATGAATTTCATAAATAATGTTTTTAGATGCCACAATATAATAAAATGAAAGCATATATTTTACCTGATTTTCACTGACGAAGAGAGAGAGTCAGAAAGAGCAAGAGAGAGTTAAAAAGAGTAAGAGAGACCAACAAATAAGCAGATAAAGAACGACTTGGAGGCCACTCAAAACCTTTTAGCTATGATCCATCAAACCAATCACTACAAAACCAGGAGAGAACTGCTTGTAACGAATACATTGAGCTTAGGCATGCTGATGAGAGTTTCTTCATACAGAAATCTAGGGTTTGATGGCTCTAAATTGGGGTCTTAAACACAGAATTCTTCTTTTAGAGCCTAAAGAGAATAGGATCAGGTAAAAATAACTCAAATTGAAAATCATTGTATCTTTCTCTCCTCTCCATAAGACATCTCCAAACACATTCTTGAGCTCTACTAAGAGCTCATGGGTTCCCTTAATCATGAGATAGATCTCAATTGGAACATTCTCAGTTGTGCACTACCAAAGAGGCTTTCTGAAGCCCAGACAAGCCATTTTTGAGATAGGTAGCAGCAAGGCCCGTGGCTCAGATGGTTACTCAGCTGGTTTCTTTAAAAGAGCATGTCATACTATAAGAACAAATGTAATAAATGTTGTCTGTTGAGAGATATGAACTCAACTACAATTTCATTGATCCCTAAGGTCCCCAATCCAACCAAAGTGGGTGATTTTAGGCATATTTCCTGTTGCAATGTGGTTTATAAGTACATTACCAAGATAATGGCTGACAAAATCAAGCTTGACAGAAACAGTTATTATGGCCATGTTCAACTTTTGGAGTGGTCTATTTGTGCTGCCAAAGAAAGTTATGAAGACAATGCAAAACCTGGCTAGAAAATCTCTATGGAATGGGAATGACACAAAGTAAACAAGAGCAAAGATGGCTTGGAATGATCTCTGTTGTGAGAAAGATCAATGGGGTTGGGTCTTAGGGATCTTGTCTTGGCAAACAGATTAGTCATTGTAAAACACGTATGGTTCTTGATTCTGCCCATACAAAGATCCCTATAAAAGGATTGGTGTAAAACCTATCTCATATGGAAGAGTTTTATTTTCTTGGTGCCCACCCCCTCAAACTCATCTTGGGTTTGGAGGAAGCTACTCAAGCTAAGGAAAAATTCTTGCCTTACTGTTTAGTTAATATTGGGGATGGGAATACAGTGAATCTTCTCACTGACAAATGGCACCCCCTTGGAATATTGTGGTCCAGATTTGGGCAAAGGCTTATGTCAAATACACGATAGACTATGGAGACCAATGTGAGTGAGATTATTAGGAGTTCACAATGGTGTTGGCCTACTTTAAGGCATTTATTAAACTCTGGGAGCTACTAGAGATAAGAAGTGTGATATTACCCCCACCTCAGCCCCAAAGGCCTGACTAGTGGACTTGGAATTTGAGCAAAGATGGACTGTTCTGCTAATCTGGTTCAAGTCAAACATCCCAAGGTGAAACTTTATCTCTTGGTTGACCCTGCTTTATATGCTTTCCACTAGAGACTGAATTGCATAATGAGATTCAGCCTCAGGGGGGAGTTATGGCTGTGTTTGCTGTGTGGGACACCAGAAATCAAATAAGCACATGTTTATTGACTGCATATATTCTAGTGTTGTTTGGTCTGCCCTAATGGTCAAATGTACTTGTAGTGTGATGCTTCTGATTGGGACCAACTCATATCTTGGCTCTTGTCAAGTCCAAAGGTAAAACGCTTCAAAGTGTTTGGTTAAGTTGGCTTTTTCTTCCTTCATTTGCTACATCTGGAGGGTGAGGGATTCTAGAATTATTTCGAGTAACATCCGAGACTCAAAGGTTCTTACTAAGGGTATGTCACAATTGGTGAGGTTCACGTTATGAAACTCAGCCCAAGCACAAATTTAATTTTGATGGAAAGATGGGAACTTAGCCCAAGCATTTTGTAAGCCTAACTGACTGGCCATATAAAGTCCTTAGGTTCTTTGAATTAATGATTCTACCAGGCTTTGATGTATAAACCTTTTGTTTCGTATGTGTATTCTCTGTGCTAACTTATAAAGCTCCATAGAATCAAATTTTTAGCTCCATGGGGTACGCTACTTGTATTTTGTAAGTATCTTTTGGTTAATATACATTTTGTTTACCAAAAAAAAATGAGAGAGACCAATAGAGAAGCCACAAAATGCCAATATAGCCTGAGAGAGTGTGAAAAAGATTTATAGAAAAAAAGAGCTATGGAGAAAACATAAACGACTTGGAATCTGGAGAGTTCTTTGGAGAAGAAAGTTTCAGAAAGATTTTTTTGGAGTCTTTGGACTTCTTTAATAAGAAGGGCTGGAAAATAATTTTACAATAAAAATTGACATGAATTCCTGATTTCGAAGGCTTGGCCTAATCATCCAATATGACTTTTCAAATGGTCCTTATTTCCCAAAAACCCCGAACTAGACCAAGCATGCCTACTCCTGTAGACTAGAGAATATTAGTACAATAAAACTAGGCATGTGATAGTTTTGTGTTGCTCATATCATATAGGGTTTAGTATTTCATGCTTGGTTTGTTATTCTTCTTGAGACGTGGTGAATAACTTAATTTTCAGAATTATAATTCTCTCTTAATAGTGGAGATTCAATGGCAGTCTACGATGTTGATCATTTGATATGTCTTCCTAAAGAAGAAAATGAGAGTGATCACTCAATTTTTTCAATTCAAATTTTTTTAGTGATTTTAATCCAAGAGGATGTAAATCTTATTCATCCTACAAATAGTGAAGGGACTAGAAGATCTAGAAGGATCCACTTAGTCTAAGCCACCACCATAATTTATAACAGTTGTCTTTCTATTTTTCTTAAACTATGTTTGGTTGCTAGTATAATTTATACTATATTATAAATGGTTTAAAGGGGAATTTTTTTTTATTTTTCTTTTTATCCTTTAAGCATCCTTAAATTATTATACAAATTATGCATTTCACCTATTTTTACATTTATTTCAACATAATAAATTTTAAAATAGTTTGAAAAATAAATTTTTGTATGATATTGTATAATTAGGAACCTGAATGTTCATAAATATTAATTTTGAGATTTTTAATATACATGGAATATTTATTATTTATTTAATGATAATTTGTTCTTTAGTTATTTGCACAATGTATATTATGTAATATTAATATAATTAGAAACATGACAATTTTATACAAAAGAATTTAGAGAAAAATATATTAATTTTCTAACAGCCTATTAATGAATACTCATCTTCTAGGAATATGACAAATTTGATGCATTAAAATCATTTTCGATACTCTCAAAAAATAATATTTTATAGTATAATTTCAAGTATGGAATTTTTAATCTAACACATTTTTAAAAGAGGTTTAAAGGGGAGAAACTTTTTTCTCATTTTAGCCTTTAAATCCCTTTAAAATATTATACGAATTAACCTACTTTTTTCATTTGCTTTATTTACATAATAATTTTTTAAATAGTTTGCAAACTATTTTTTTTTATATTATTGTGTAGTTAGGAACGTGATTGCCCATAAATGTTAATTTTCAGATATCTTTATATACAAGAAATATTTGTTTTTTAGTTAAAAATTCAGAGAAAGACATTAATATTTTTCTAACAATCTACTAACGATATAATAATTTCTTAGAAATGTGGCAAATTGATGATATAAAATTATTTTTTATAATAATAAAAAAGTAATGTTATACATTATAATTTCAAATATCTAACTTTTAATTTAAAACATTTTGAAAAGTGGCTTAAGGGGAGAAACTTTTGATTTTTGATTTTACCTTTATGCCCCTTTAAAATATCATACAAATTAGGTATATTTTACCTATTTTCACTTGCTTCATTTACATAATATTTTTTTAAAATAGTTTGTCAACTAAATTTTTTATAATATTGTATAGTTAGGAGCGTGATTGTCCGTAAATGTTAATCTCGCCACGTCTTTATATTCATTTGATACTTATTTTTTAGTTGAATATTTAGAGAAAGACATTAATGTTTTTCTAACAATCTATTAATGATAAAATCATTTAGAAATGTGACAAACTGATGAGATAAAATCATTTTTATAATAATAAAAAAGCAATGTTATATACGGTTATGAATATTTTTTCAACCACCAATGATGCAACGATACATGTCACGCCACAATAGGGAGCTCCCAACGTCAAGAAATGAGTAGAACCGACCTCGTCGGGTTGGACTCTATGGAGCTTGAGACACACAAACCCGAGCACATGAAATGTCAGGAATAAAGTTCATAAAGAGAGCTAAGATAATCTAAAATACAATGCCATTATTACTCGCCGAAAACAGCGCCTTACAAGTCTAATCGCCATAGTAGCATGTCAGGATAGACCCCGTCTAGTCATTTCGAAGGCATTTAATGTCCATTGCTTTATGTCAAGGTCGTCTCTCTTCCGTCCAATCAAGCACATACATTGTGTCCCGCGAAGCTTCCCCAACATACCACTAAGGCTTCTTTGACACGCTTCCTCGTCCAAGGCTTCAGGTATACCCCCTCTGCAAACGGTACAAGGGATGCTTTCTCTCCCTTAACTAAATTATGCCAAATTATCGACATAATACTTACTTAGACATCAGAGGCTCTGCGACGAGGAAACCACCCCGGTTCTCTTCGCCTTAGAGTTTTTTTATCTGTGTTGTGTAGGTTCTCACCGGAAAGGACCCCTAAATGGAGAGGAGATTGCATACCACCTCACTGTTGAGATTTTTAGTAACAATAGTTGGCGCCGTCTGTGGGAACGCCTGCAAAGCCGTTCCTATTCAAGTTATCAGAAATTTCCTTTAAGGAGAGAATAGGTCTAGTACTCTATGCCGATGAAGTCCATCATGAAAGGAATGACCCACCTTTGCCCCGCCAGAAGATGGACCTCCTGTCACCTTGATAATCACCCGGCAAAGGAAGAAGAACACAACATGTGTAATCTCTGAGGAAACCAGGAAGAGGAGGAAAGGCGTGCCAGTCACCATTCGGCTCATAACGGTCTCTTGCACGAAAATGGTCCTTACGCACTACTCAAAGTCTCGCTGGCAGAATCGTAAGGCATTCACGGAACCCTCGGGAAAAATCATCCAAGTAAGGGCAAGACGACCTCCTGAATAAAAAATAGTACCACCTCTCGGTGAAGTCGGGACCAACACGAAGCTAGACTGGGGATGGCTGGACTCTCCCTTTGTAAGGTTTTGGTTGGGGTCATCACCAAAAGACGATGGATGAGAATAAAGTTGCTAGAGAGTAAACGAAGGTGAAGACCACCAAGGGACCCTCCGAGGGTAGTATATGAGCAACGATGGAAGGTGGAGGAAAGTATCGACGGGACACTATCTGTTTAAATCCCCAGTGTTGTTCTTGGCCATCAATGATTTTGCAAAGCTCCAATGCTGGCGAAAGGCAGTATGGATGAATGGGTCTGGGATAATCCCCCCACCACGGGTGAGACATAAACCTGGGCTATGCGGCTTCCAGTTGCCAAATCCCACTTTGAGTGAAACATAAGGACAACGACAGCCCAATGTTCTGTAGTAGGAGAAGCTACAAACTGACTAACAACATGGACATCATATGAAATATCTGGACGAGTGATAGTGAGATAGACCAAGCTACTAACAATAGTACGATATAATGTAGGATCTGGCAAAGAAGTACCGTCAGAATGAGAATAACAAGAATAAACAAAATCTAGTAATTGAGTGGACTTACGATTGCGCCTAGAATGACGAAAAGGAGGATCCACATTCTGAGAAGATGCTTGAGTGACCATAGGAGAGGTGGGAGCTTCAAGTGCATTAGGCAGCAAAGTAGCAGTATTTGAAGTGTTAGGGACTTGAGAAGGCAAACTATCAGAATCTTCAAAAAGTAGATCAATATGAATGAGACTAGATTTGGTTAACTCATGAGTAGGAGAAGCAATATAAAAGAAAGGTATATACTCAAGAAACACAACATGACGAGATATATAAAGTTTCTTAGTAACAGGATCAAAACAACAATACCCCTTTTGACATTCACCATAACCAAGAAAGACATAAATAGCAGAGCGAGGGGATACCTTATTAAACTCTACATGAGGATGAAGAACGAAACATGTGTACAACCAAAAACTCTTAAGAAAGAATAATTAGGAGCATACCCATATAACCTTTCAAAAGGTGACAAACCTGAATTGTGAGAAGATGAAATCATATTAATTAGCTTGACTACAGTAAGAATTGCTTCTCCCCAATACTCTCTAGGAACAGAGTTAGATAACAAGAGAGAGCGAGCAGTTTCAACGATGTGCCTATGTTTCCTTTCAGCAACACCATTTTGCTCAGGAGTATAAGTACAAGAAGTTTGGTGAATAGTTCCATCTACGACAAGTAACTAAGAATTTGTTAGAGGTATATTCCCCACCCAAATCACACTTAAAACACTTGATAATAGTAGAATGTTGAGTTTTAACGAGAACTCTAAATGCATTATATATCATAAAGAAGCCAGAATGACGTTTTATAAGATAAACCCAACAATGATGAGTATAATCATCGATAAAAGAAACATAATATCGAGACCCCCCTTTAGTGGAAATAGGGGAAGGTCCCCACACATCAGAATGAAATAAATCAAAATGAGAAGAAGAAAAAGAAGCACTTCTATTAAAAGGTAAGGTAGAGAATTTTACCAGTTTGCATCCACTACAATCAGAAATATCATGTTCTTGTAAATTTCCTAAAACTCCTGTAGAAGTCAAAAATCTTAAATGAGAGACAGAAACATGACCAAGATGAGAATGTCATAAACAAAAGTTAGAAGATGAAGAACTCAAACGAAAAGAAGATAAGTCAACACTAGTCATTGTAGTAACTTGTATTTTTAACTCATCCATTACATAAAGCCCCATGCCTACGACCTATCCCAATCAACTTCTATGATTGTGAATCTTGCACATAACAATAAAATGAAGAAAAATAGACTAAGTAACATAAATCACATAACTGAATCACATAAACAAGATTCAATGTTAGTTTCAGAATATGATAAACACTATAGAGAGACATATGATGGGTGATAATAGAACCAACACCAGCTAATGACATAGGAGTGCCATCAACAGTCATGCTAGAAACAGATGAAGTAGGACATATAGAGGCAAAATATGAGGAATCTGGAGACATATGGTTAGAAGCTCCAGAATCCAAGACCTATTTAGAAGAGTATATACCTGAAGAGCTAGGAGTTAGCTGATTTATGGGAGAAGCAGACATAGCTTGTGACTATGTGGAAAGGAAATTGTGAAATTTCTTAGGTAGGGCAAATAAGTTTGTGGAGGCCTATTAACATGTGGATGAAACTGATTACCAAACTTCCATGTAGAGGGTTGATGTTGTTGTGACTCACTTTATTACTGCAACTTAGGACATTGAGCCTTCCAATGACCTTTCTTCTTACAAAAACTGCATTCATCAATATTGACTCTTATATAAGTTTTGTTCTGATTATTGAAAGATGGTCTAGACTGAACTGTTAAAATGAAAGAATTAGGTGCTGAAAGAATTACTTTTCCTGCATGAGACTTAAGACGTATCTCTTCAACCAAGAACTCACTAACAACTGAATCAACATAAGGAAGTGGGTTACGATGTAAAATTGATACTCGTAGGACCTCAAAATCATCGCGAAGTGCCATAAAAACTGAATCAACCGTTGCTCCTTCTACGAGCAATATACGCGATACATGCTTTCAGTTCTGTCAATTCTTTAAGAGCTAACTGATCCCAAAGATCACTCATTTCCCACAAGAGCTTACTCATTTCCACAACACAATTTCATTACCTTTGATGCAGCTCCTTTAACTGCTAATCACTGCCCTAACTGATTCTTGAGTCTATGAATACGGTTAACCTCCCTTCTAACGAGAGTCGAAGTGTGAAAATACTTGTTTTTGTCCCCACAGGCCAGCAAGAGATTCCTATCTTTTTGCGCCCAGAACATAAACTCTCTTACCAACATTTGGTCGAGCTCAGAGAAAAGGAATTTTTCCATGGATTCTAAAAAGGGGGTCCGAGGTAAAGGAGGTTCTGATAGACTGGACAGGCTTTTCACTTTCCCAAGAGTCTATGAATATCACCAAATTTTCTTTGATTCCATTAGCGGACAAAGTGTTTGAAGATCTCTCATTTTCTGGCCAATTTAAAAGCTTTTGAAACCTGAGACATTGGTTTGCCAAGCATCAACCACCACCTCTCGTAGATCTTTCCTGGTGAGCCACATGGCTTCGAAACGGAAAGGTCTCCGTGAGTATTGGCTGCTGAACTGAGTAGATAGATAAATGTTCACATGGTCCAAACTAACACAATGAAGGTGTTTAAGCTTTTCTTTTTTCGACGCATCTATTAAGAAAGGAAGAATCCACACTTTTCTCAATTTGAAATGCCCAACAGGCCAGGTTCTAGTTCAGCATGAGGAGATATGGATAGAAGTTATGAAATTGTTATCACACTTATCCATCTTATCAAGCCAACAACATATAGCAGCAGTCCATCAAATATTTGAAAGAGTCCCCAGGGCACAAACAAAATTCTTCAATCTTGTAAGCCATCTATCAACAAACAACATGGGGGCTGTTCATAGTCAAAAGCTAATAGATTAGATGGATTCCAACTGAACTTTCACTTCTACTTGGTTGATTGATTAAGGGGAAGTGCTGGAACATAATGAAAGATGACCTCCATCTCCATATCATATGGTAATTGACGTCGAATAGGAGCAAACCAGGTGCAATTCAATCATTCTTCCTGCCAATGATTCCCAAAAAACAAAACCTCACTAGACCGAGGCCCATTGCTATGGGGACTACACTGTATAAGAGAATGACTAAGGTAATTGCCAATAGATTGAAAGACAGGCTGGCTCTTTAAAAAGGGCACCCTCCTGATCTCATTTAGATAGGACGAGATATTGATGATTATCCCAAGGGGGCTTACTACTCAGCTGATAGATCAGGTGAGCCAGCCATGATCACTAAACTCGTCAAACCAGCATATGATAATGTTAATCATAGATTTCTATATGCTTAAGGAAAATTTGATTTACAGAGTAGAGTATGAAAGTATATTTATATACAATGGATAGAGTGATAGCCCCACAACTTGACTGAATTTAAAGCAGTGGAATTCCAGTCACTAGTAGGACTCGAACCTGCACTATCGGATCAATTACATCCAGTTTTTCCCATTATTCAAATTGTGACATGAGTTTCTCTTTACAATAGGCTTTGAACCAATATTAAAGGAGATCTGGTTGGGGGAGGGATAAGTGAGGAGACATGTGCTTATTGGAGACTGGAACTATAGATTCTCGAACCAGTACTATAAATAAATCTAATGATCATCTATGCCCCTTCAATAATCAACTCCAATATACCAAGCCGACGCCATCAACACAGTGCATGACTAAAGAAAAATTGGAATTTTGTGTCCAAATTCCAATTTTCCATAGAGGATGTAAGAATCAATTACGCGTCTAACATGCCGACAATCAACAATCTGTGGTTAAAGTTCTGAACGAAGATAGCAACCTAAACTAGTTTTTTGGAAGCTCTCTATTGTGAGTGGGTTTTTCTTGAAGAAACCTTTTTTATGGGTATTTTGTTTTAAGATGAAGACGGTGACAGCAAGAAGTCTAGGTGTTTTTTATGGGTTTCTCTATTTTGTTAGGTTTTTTTCGGTGGCTATAATGGTTTTGTGGGTTTTTCCATAATATCCAAAAATTCCATTCTTCTCCAGCAATGAAGGCCGATAGAAGTAATGGAAAGAGCTTAATTTGATTGCTCTGATACCATGTCAAAATTATTTGAAGAAAATCAAAGAAAGAAAAGAGAAAATAATGTTAAGGGTTTCATTGATCTAGAATGTAATAAAAATGTTAACTTTATAAAACCTAAATAAAAAAGACTATATATAGTCTAACAAGTAGACAAAAAAAGACTAATCTACCCTTAATAAATGATAAAATAATCATTATTCTAACAATAACATCCCACCAATTAAATAGAATCTATAAAGGAAGCACATTATACAAGACTCTACATGTCCCATTGTATGAAAGAGGAAAAAAATGTTTACTATGTTTTAACTAGCTGCAAATGGAGCAGCTTGGTCTAGAAAGCATCTCAATTCAACTTAAACCCGAATGTCCAAGGAGAAGATTGGCTTAGAACCTGCATTCAGAATTGACGTTTAGAACTTAAAAAACATCCAGACAGTACTCGAGATTCTTTTTCACTATTTCTTTGCCTATCCGGGGTATTTGTAATGGAAGAAACCTCTACATTATTGAAAAAAGAAAATAAACCCTATCGAGACTCTAAATTTTACAGAGAAAGCAAGCATGGAGTTTGTAGGTGCGAACTCGAAGATACATGGCTTCGTCGCAGAAGAATTAAAGGCTTAAAATCCTGAATCGAAGGATCCAGATCCTGAAGCTTGCTTGCAATCATCATGGTCTCCTCCAAGTTATAGCCAGGTGAAGATCAATTACTATGGTTTTTTGCTAAAGTGGACTTGTACAATAACCATTTTACAGAAATGAACCCTTACACTAATTTTTTGCATACCCTAGCCTTTATCCCACTTTTCCTTCACTTTTTGACTTTTCCCTCAGTGCTCTTCTTACAAGTTGTCAAATCAAATGACATGGTCTGCTCACTTAATACTCAAAACCTCCATACCCACTCCATTTCTCCTTCTTCTTCTTTAATTTTTTTTGACTTCTTCTTTGTTTTGCTCTTCGTTTTCTTCTTCGTCTTCTTCCTTCTTCCTGCAATAACAAAGGATTGCTAACTCTTCTCTCTGGAACAAGTATAAATTTTATTTTCTTCTTTCTGGAACTATTTACTTATCTTCTTCCTTCTTTCATAGGTTTTTTCATTTTTATGAGTTTTTTTAGGAATATTTATTTATTTTATTCTTTCTGAAAAGTTGTTTGAAGTTCATTTATTGTAGAGGATCACTACAAGATGATGGTGTAGTGTAAAATGAGGTCTACATGAGTACTACACGATCCTCATGTAGTCATCATGTAGACCACACGTAAGGTACACGAGCCCCGTGTAGATCTCGTGTACACTACACCATCATCGCGTAGTGCATCAAGAACTATTTCAGCAGTTCACGAGCATTGCGTAGCATCTATTACACTAATCAAGTGTACATGATGACCACGTGATGATCGTGTACTCCTCGTGTACACTACACGATCATCGTGTAGTACACTCGTGTACACTACATGATCATCATGTAGGGCTTATTATAGTACATGAGGTCTACACGATCATCATGTAGTATACACTACTCAATGACCACACGATGCTCGTGAATGCCTCGTGTACACTACATGATGCCTGTGAAAGCCTAGTGTACACTACACGATCATCGTGTAATATTCCATTTCATTATGTATTCTTCTTGTACTGACTTCCTTCGTTGATATATATACATATATGTATGAAGTTCAATTTTTTGTAATTCATGATGGAGATTGGGTGTGTGGGCTTCGACAAACTTAAGGGTGAATACCCCACAATCGAACCTACAAAACACATGAAATGCAAAAACACAATTAACTAATATGTATAAATTTTTAAGTGAACTTTCAAAAAAGATGTATATTTCACTTACTCATTCTCTTGTTGTGGACAAATTCATGATCTCATATATTCCACTCATCTTTGGGTTTAACCTCTTGTCGTCTCTCATAAATGTTCATCATTTGAAGAAGCCGAGGGATAATCTTCATGAAATGTTTCATTATTTTAATGTATAAAGAGTGTTGATACGGCGTGTTCATGGAGTTATAAATATAAATACACTGGTCATTCAAATCAAGCTCAACTACAATCCAACGACTATGGTTCATATTCATTGGAGAGATAACCTTATCAGACTGTTCCCAGCTCCTTCCAAAATTCATCTACAAGCCGAGGACTAGTTATCGGAGCTAATCATTAATGTGAATATCCCAGCCTGCGGGATCTTGCTCAAACTATGCAATTTGGCCAGACAGGTTCCCCTGTAATGTCACAGAAAAAAAATATAAATCATCAACGTCGATAAAAATGGTTATGAAAACTACACGAAGTCTACACGAGGCCCCTGAAGGCATCTTGTAGTCTACACGAGGCTCGTAAAGGCCTCGTGTAGAATATATGAAGTCTACACGAGACACGTGACGGCCTCGTGTATACTATGGTGTACAGTTCATTAAGTTCTAAAACAAATCTTACTTACTTGCAGAATCAAATCACAAACACTGATTCTGATATGAGGGTTGTATTCTTACAAATCCCTCCTCAGGAGCTCCAGGTATGCATCGAGATGCTACAATGTAATAAAGATTGGTTAAGATATTTATAATTATTTTAAATAGCACATTAAAAAAGATTATAAATAACTTCTTACATCTGACTCAAGCCATTGATAACGTGAAGAGACTAGTTTTTTGAACCATGTAAGGTCAACGATCCAACGTCCACTTTCTCTATCCTGTACAATGTAATTATAGATCAAATTTAGGTACACGATTGGTTTACTACACGGTGGTTACACGAGGTCAATGTAGTCATCGTGTATACTACACGATGGATACACGAGGTCAGTGAAACCA
The DNA here is from genome assembly GCA_003255025.1 of Datisca glomerata. Classification (NCBI taxonomy): domain Eukaryota; kingdom Viridiplantae; phylum Streptophyta; class Magnoliopsida; order Cucurbitales; family Datiscaceae; genus Datisca; species Datisca glomerata. The sequence continues at coordinate 244,643 of QANY01008436.1, forward strand.
TCATGTAGCCTACACGATGGTTACACAAGGTCAGTGTAACTATCGTGTATACTATACGATGACTACAAGATGCCAGTGTAACTATCATGTAGATTGAACCGAATTCATCAATGCAGGTATTATCGATGCAACATTTTGTTTTTTTTGTTTCTTCTTCTTCTTTTGTTTTTTTGTTCTTTTGCTTCTTCTTCTGGTTTTTCTTCTTTTTGTTCTTCTTTTTTCTGTTTTCTCTTCCATTTCTTTTTTCCCCTATATTTTTTCTTCATCTTCCTTCTTTTCACCTTCCTCCTCCTTATTACCTTCATTCTCTTCTTCCATTACTTCGACCTTCTCTTTTTCCTTTTCTTCTTATTTTTGTTACTTCTATTTTTCTTCTTCCTTCTCTACCATCTCACTTCTTCTTCCTTCTCTACCATATCTTCTTCTTTTTCATCCTTCTCTCCTTCTTTATTTTTTTTTCACTTCCTTCCCAATCTCCATCTCCTTCCCATAGCTAGCCATCATCATGGCAGATCCAGGATAGAATGAGTAATCATCTGGCCTCGATGTTACCAGTTGATCCATTAAAATTTTAATTTGGGAAATTTCAAAGGAATTGTCTGATTGCATGGACATAATCTTCTTGTCCATCGAAGTAATCTTTTAGTCTATTCCAATAAGACATTTTCGCACCCAATCTTCATGTCCACTGAACTTCTTGGACACAACTTTATTCTCATCTATTTTTTCAATGGCCTCTTCAGACCTCTTCCTTCTCTTCTTCTCCTCTTCCTTTTCAATGGCCTCCTCCATCTTATTAGCCTCATCTTCTACTGGAAAGGGTGACGGAGGAGGCGTCGACTAAAAAAATCATGTAATATTAAGCAAACAAAACAAAAAAGGTGACTACAGATCGGTTACACGGACCTCGTGTAGTTATCGTGTAAACTACACAATGGTTACAGGGCCTCGTGTAGTCATCGTGTAGACTACATATTGGTTAGACGGACCTTGTGTAGTCATCGTGTAGACTACACGGTGACAAAACGGGGTCTGTGATCAAGAGGAAGAATGGTGAAAAATGATTTTGAACATACTTTCTCTCCAACTACTGATCTCCAGAAGCTTTTTTCTTCTTCCTTCTCAATAAGGACAAAGGAAAGAAATGTCAACTAAACAGAAAATAAATACAAATTAGTATACGTGAAAGTAATATAAACTAACTTGTCAATATAATTCGCCAACATACATTCTCCTTCGAAAAAATTTCTTTTTGAATATTCTCAACCGGTACTATCATGGTCGGGCACCACTTGATAATTCTTGGCACCTTGGTCGAAACCTGGTTATCATACAAACTACCCACTAAGGAGGATAGTTTTAAATACCCATGCCTATTTAAACAAAAAAGAGTAATTCAATATTCAACACATAGATAATTCAATACATCACTACATATAATTAAATAAATTTTACCTAGAAGGCAAATGAACATCCATTAAGTGAATACCCATGAACAGTAGTGGGGGATTTATGTGTGTTTTTTAGTTTTTTCTTGATCTTTAAGATCACCAAAAACAACCTTTGTATTCTTCACAACTAATAATGATTTCATTGTTTTTGCAAACGAGAGCTATCCCCACAGATATTGGTTGAACGCTTCAAGGTCGTCAACCAAAACCAACCATCTCTTCTCAATTAGGATACGGTTCTCCTTCCCCAACAAAAAATGGTCTAGCAAATAAATCAGAGCCATCTTGCCCCCATCAGAATCTGATTTATATTCAGAGTTTTTAGACTTCTCCAACTCAATCATGGTTATTGATTGGGCTTTGGAAAAATACAGATCATGGAGTCTGTGGGGCCACGAGTCTTCTTCTCATCCCAGGCTTCATCGAACTTTAGTCCAGTCATTAACGAGAACTTATTCTTGGAGAAGCACAATGGTTCCTCATTGACAAGAAATCAGATTTCCTCCTCAGATGGAGTGTCGTTGACATATTCAGCCTCCCTGGCCAGCACCTGGTGGTAGACAGTTGTCGAAAAATTTAGGGCTTGGAGATCAAGGAGATGGCAAAAATATGTCTCCCCAAATAGGGAGAGTTGAGGAGGTGTCAGCTTGGTCTTAATACCTCTATGTAGTTGGTATTGCACTTTGCATTGACCAATGCTTTTGGAATTGTGTTAACGTCATACATGTATCTTAGTTGCATCTTTGATGAAGCCATAACCTGTAGAATATTCAAGACAACGACCCCCGTGTAGTCCTTGTGTAGCCTACACGAGGCTTATACGACCTTCGTGTAGACTACACGAGTGGTACATGACCCTCATGTAGCCTACACAAGGCCTACACAACCCTAGTATAGTCCTCGTGTAGACTACATGAGGGGTACATGATCCTGGTGTATTACTCATGTAGACTACACGAGGCTTACACGACCCTCGTGTAGTACTCATGTAGACTACATGATCTTGGTGATTTCCTCCTATAGCCTACACGAGACCTACACGGCCCTCGTGTAGTCCTCATGTAGACTTTACGATGCTTGCACGACCCTCGTGTAGTCCTCGTGTGGCCTACACGAGGCTTACACAACCCTGGTGTATTCCTTATGTAGACTACACGAGGCTTACACAGCCCTGGTGTAATCCTCATGTAGCCTACACGAGGCTTACACGACCCCATATAGCCTACACGTGGCTTACACGACCTTCGTGAAACCTAGAAAATAGACATCCACCAAGACCAGAACCTCGTAAACGTAGAAAAAAAATACTCAAAAACCCAGGAGAAAAAAAACACTCACAAACCCAGAAGAAAATATTAGAAACCTAAAAAAATAACATTGTTGTGATTCGGACATCCACAAAAAATAGAAAAGCAGAAATCCAGAAAAAACCCTTTAGAAGCCCAGAAAAACCCTTTAAGTAACAAAAAAAACACCTCAAAAATCCAGAAAAAACACTTTAGAATCCAGAACAAAAACTCAGGAACCCAAAAACTTATCTTGTTATTTTTCCTTACTGTAGGAGATAAAGACTCATAGATTTGTAGAGAGAGATGATGCGACTTCGAGAGAGAGAGAGAGAGATAGTAACAGTAATAGATAAATGAGGGTAATGCAAGTGAGGTACACAAAGGGGTGGGGTTTCGTATAATCATCTTTTTTTTCAAGCCGTCGTTCGGAATTCGTGAAAAGTTTTTGGTAACTTCACAAGCTGATTTTGAATAGAAGGTGGATCAGGAGCCTTGATAAGTAAAAAATTAGTGTAAGAATCTAATTCTATAAAATGATTAATGTAGAGATCTAATTTAATAAAAAAACCCAATTACTATTTGAGCTCCTTCCTAGCTCGGATGAGTTTTCGATTGGATATGTAGCTAGGGTCTCAAATGGGAAGCTAGTTGTTGAAGGCTGTCGAGTGAATGCCGTATCTCCATCGCACGGTGAGATTTTGGCAATTAAAAATGGGCTATTAATTCAAGTTGGGCCGCTGGTATATTGGAAACTGACTCTAGCCTGGTCTTGCATGGATCAAGTTCAACTCCTGTTCAGATTAGAGGCTTCTTAATTTAGTGAATGAAGTTAATTTTAAATTTAATCAAGTTGTAGGTTTTTGGGAAATTTAGTAGATAGCCTCATTTGAGAAATAATTAGCATCAATGACCCTTAATTGTACTACATGTAAAATAATCATATTTAAGTTTAAGATTTTTTAATTATATTGAAATTACTATTTTACTCTTAATGACTAATTTATGTTACCAACAAAAACCAAAAACTGAAACCCACGTTAACCATTTCTCATCTAATTTCTTCTTTTTTTAGGTTTTTTTGGTGAAGATTTTTTAAGTTGCTCCTACATTTTTTATGGTGGACATCCAACGACACTTATTCGCAAACTGCTCCCCTACCGTCGTTGGAAGCCTAACGGGACATAAACTCCATCCATATTTCTTATGAACTAAAATGGCCGTTAGTAGGTGGGGTGTGGTACATGACGGGCCTAAGGATCTGTAAAAAAAAGATGAAAAGCAGTAGATGACCTTGGAGAAGAGAAGCTAAAAAAATGAAATAAAATGACGGATATGGGGAGGGTTTTGATGGGGACAAAGACAAAGATAAAAGTGGGAGAAGAAGATAGGGAAAAGTGGATACACGTGTCTATTTTCTATTGGGATATAGTATATATGTGGTAGAATTTTGTTAAGGTACATGATAGGATACCATACCGAATAATAAAACACCTTAGATAATCTCATATAGGTTCATTAAAGATAATCAATGGCTACCATTAACTTCTGTACAATATACAAGATATACTTTACACATTTTTCATATAATGATGTTTATCCACTTTTAAATTAAAAAACGTGTGGTAGAGTTTTCTTAATGATTAAAATATTAATTTTTAGGATATTTAACTAAAATAAGAAAACAAAGAGAACTATTTTGTTTTTTTAAACAATTTAAAATTCAAAATATGTTTGGGTGGTTTGCTATTACTTTAGTATTTGATATTTGTAAATGTATTGTAAACACTATATTTACCATATATTAATATTATTCTTACCTTATTCCATGCATATTCGTAACCGTACTATATACATTTGTTTACCATCTGTTAATATTATTTTTATCTCATTTTATACATACACTACGTGATTATTATTTCATATATATCAATAACTTTTTATAAGCTAAAAATACTTCAATGAAAGTGGCGTGATTTAGAGAATTCTAATCACATAAGGAATAAGCATAACTAGCAAACATACAATATTTGAGAAACTCAAAAAACATGAAATTTATTCTTTAAAAGACAAAATAAACATATTAGTGATTGAAACTCATAGGCCGACTGTGGTGGGTTTAAGGTATAATGCAAATCTGATGTCTACAAATATTCATAAGTGTAGTGAAAATATCAATTTTACCATCTGTTAACATTTATTTTACCCCATCCTATGCATAGACTACGTGATTATTAATTTAAAAATATCAGGATTAAAACATAAAAACACAAAAACCATTATATAAAACAGCTATGATGTACTAAAATTTGACACAAATTGTGAGAAAGTACGATTTAGAGAATTCTAATCACCTAAGGAATAAACATTACGAGCAACACAGACAATATCTAAGAAACCCAAAAAATAGAAATTTATTCCTTAAAAGAGATAATAAACATAGTAATAATTGAAACTCAAAGGCGAACTGTAATAGGTTTAAGACATAATGCAAATCTGAAGTCTACTAGTATTCGTAAGTTTACTGTAAACGTAATTTTTATCATCTGTTAATGTTATTTTTACCCCATATTATACATACACTACATGATTATTACTTCATAAATATCATGATTTAAATATAAACATAAAATAATATGTAAAACAGTTATGCCATACTTAAATTTGATACAAAATTATGAAATAATATGATTTAGAGATTTCTTTCAATAATAGTCCAATTTTTTTAAAATTTTAATCATAAGCTAATTTAATAATAGTCCAAATTTTTTTTAAGAGATTTAATATTATTTTTAGATTTATGAATTTTTTCTCAATGAGGAGTTTAAACTTGTTAAATTATCTCCCTAAGTCCCAAGAAAGAGAATTTAGTTTCTTTGACAAAAAAAAAATAAATTTAAAGATGTAAAGAAAACAGTTTAAAAAAAATAAAGGAAACAGTTGTAAAATAAAAAAAAATTAAGGAAATAATTGTAAAATAAACAAAATAAAGAAAACAGTTGTATCTCACTCTCTCAATTATTTTTCATTAAAATATTTAAAGCCAATTATAGATTGACATGTGGTGAAACACTTTCCAAAACTATCATCTTCTACAACCCATCATCTTCCCTCGAAACCCATTTTCTTCCTCTTCATTACCATTTTCAGTGAGATTACTTCTTCAATGATAGGTTTCAGGCGTCTCGTAACCCCGTCGCGACCGTTCTGTCGCGGTCGTCATGGCGCGTAGTAGCCCCTCGCGGCCGTTCTGTCGTGGTCGTCATGTCCCGTAGTAGCCCCTCGCGGCGGTTCCATCACAGTAGCATCCGGTGACTACTCTCATTGTCTTGGTGACTGGAGTCCTTGCTTGGTGGTTTCTCTATGTTCTCTGTTGCTTGGAGGTTGGAGTTGATTTCAGCAGTGGATTGTTGATTGTGTGTGAGATTGATGGTGAGAGGAGAGATAACTGATTTTATTTTGTAGTGAAATGAGTATTTGTGGAATTTTGTATTTTAATCAGTGGTATATTAATTTATGGGTCACATTTGTAGTTTCTATTTTATAGGGATTATTGTTGCTAATTGTTTATGAAATAGGGCTACCCATGCCAAAAGCCCTAGGTTTTTTTATTATTAACTGGGTTAGAGGGTAATGTAATTCTGTTGTTGATGCTATAACTGTAGATAGTCTTGATCATGATAGAATTAGTCTAGTTAATTATTTCCTTTCTCCTAAGATTTCTTGCTTGATTGAGTCTGAAAGAGTGATTATAAGAGATAGGTTTAAGCCACTTTAACGATTATTTGGTTTTACTTTATAATAATAATAATATGGTTTAGTTAAAAAAAACCAATTCAACACATTTTTTGTGATAAAAATAATAAAAAAATTAAATTTAAATTTTAAAACAAACAAATTCGCCGCTGGAAGAAGTTACATGTTACTAATTTGTAAAATTACAATAAAGTGTGCTAAAATATCAACTACGATACTTTTTTTAGATAAACTTGTTGGTGATAGAATAAATTTGCCACCGCGAAGCACCTGCATCATCTAACCTAACCTAAAATATTATTAATTTAAAATAAAAGAGTCAACAAAAGAAAACAAATAGAAAAATCAGTAGAACCTAAAAGTAGGCCTGTTACCAGCATCATTAGAAATAAACAAAGAATAAAAATTCAGAGCATTCCACCATCAAGTTGTTGTAACTATACTAGGAGCCCTTGACGCCAAATTATCTGTAACCTGGTTACCCTCTCGATAAATGTGAGTGACAACAAATTCCATATGCTCGATTAACATCAAACATTTATCCCAAACATTATGCCAACGCCAATGGACTTTACAAGATCTAGAGCCAAGAACGACCACCACATAAACCGAACCATTTTCCAACCATAAATCGTCTCCATCTAAAAGTTGAAGTGTAATCAATTGCATGGATGACACCATTCAACTCAGCCTCGGAAGTAAAACATACCCCAAGGTGAATAGCATAACAACCCTCAACATATCATCTAGAGGAACGATATCATCTAGAGGAACGAAAAATGCCTCCACACCTGCAAGTCCATGACTACCAAAAGCTGATCTATCTGTGTTCACCTTAATCTAACCTGATGGGGGAAGACATCAATGAATTTCCAGGATACGGGGGATTTAGACAGATTACCCGAAACATAAAATTACTGAAATGTCAAAAACTCATCAATTGAACTATGCATCGTGCCAATCTTAAATGAGTCTGCTTCACGAACTGAACGCCAAGGCAAGACAAGAGCTTCCGAAAATACAAGTTTCTTATTCTCAAAGGTAGCTTGATTACGAAGGAACCACAACACCTAAAAGACGGTTATAATGGAAGTTTGCATAGAGCCTTCAATTATGTGCTAAAAGATATTTTTATCGCTGCTGCCAAAGAACTAAGGGAGTACCGTCAAGCTTAATATCTTTCCTAAAAATACTTGATTCGCCATCCCACTGCCCACGAGAGAAATGACATTCTATAAAGAGATGATGCAAGTCCTCCTTTGCGACACAACAAAGATGACATAGGGAAGAAAAAATAAAACCACGAGCATGCAACGCAGAATTAGTAGGCATCTTCCCATGGAACAAACGACAATTGAGGATAGATCGAGAGGGTGGAATAAGTGGCTTCCAGATCTGCTTACCTCAAGTAACATGATTCCCAACCTCAGTAAGAGATGCATATGCTGCTTTACAAGAAGCAACACCATACAAAGAATGCGTCCAAATTAATGAGTCAGCATCATAGCTAACTACCATTCTCTTAATCGCAGATGTGAGTGCCAAATGAGAAGAACGAAAGGATACAAGGAGACGCCAACCACCTGGATCATTGTACACATCTCTCACGAGTCACAAGAGACTCCAAATGAGGATGTAACAGATGACGATCATATACCAAATTCAATTATCAGAGTTCCCAACTAGTTGTCAATCCAAAAACGAACCTTAGAATGACGACCAACCAACCACATAGATTCAAGCATCAAAAGAACATAATGATATTTTAAGCCAGACCAGACATAAGAAGAAATGTACCATGACCACGGTCAGTGATCCCGTGTGAAATAACGGACACGAAGATAAGTGAGTCCAAAAACGAACCTTAGAATGACGACCAACCAACCACCTAGATTCAAGTATCAAAAGAGCATAATGATATTTTAAGCCAGACCAGACATAAGAAGAAATGTACCATGACCACGGTCAATGATCTCGTGTGAAATAACGGGCACGAAGATAAGTGAAAATCATAGAGTCATTAGTCAACAACTTTCAAGTGAATTTTTTTAATATTGTCTTGTTAAGAATGCATAGGTCCTTAATGCTAAAACCACCTTTCTTTTTAGGCTTGCAACAAAACTTTCAAGTTAATGGAACATGCTTACGGATGTCAATTAAACCTATATATTTTTTTAATAATAATATTTAATTCATTTACAAGAGAAAAATATCAATGATAAATTTGAAAAAAAGACAAAAAAGAACGATTAGTCCATAGAGTATATAATAAGTTTGGAAAAGAATAAGTTCTTTAGACAAAGTTTCGAAAAGAAGGAATCAAGGACGCACGACATGGTTTTGAAAAAAAAAAGCGCACGACATGGTTTTGAAAAAAAAAAGCGCACGACATGAACACTTATCTATCCAAAGAGTACAGTTATACAACTTAAAAAAATAGCGAATAAGAAAATGTGTAAGAGAAAGATACAGATCGATTGTGATTTCTCAAGGAATCACCAGATGGAAACTAAATCTGCAGGTAAAATCATCCGCTCAACGGATTCTTAATCTTTTCGAAGTAATCATGGACAAGAGGTGATCAATTTGACAAAGGGGAATATATAATTTCAAAAACATAACGGTGGGCGGGTTGCCGGAAGGGACGTCGTAGGCGAAATGGAACCCAGGGAAGAAGAGACTCAGTTGGCTGAGATACGGGTCACAGATCGACCTGAGACCAATTATGTTCGTTCGAGCTCGTTACTTTCTCGGTCCTGCTCAACAACACCGAGGAGCCGTCAAGGCTCGCCCAGTCATTCTCCGCAGCTTGGGCTATGTCGGTTCTGGAACTCCGACCGATCATTAGTTGATCTTCAAGATGCGTCTCCTTTTTCCGGGTTGAATTTCTGTGGGTTTTGGTGGATTCATAAAAATAAAAAATCGAAGGCCCATATGAAGGTCAAGAGGAAAACGGGAACAATGTGGCTCCAGAGAAAGCGTGTTAGAGGTCTTCTGGCTATGACTGGATTGGTGGGTTGCTTTTTCTTGGTGAATTGGATTATGCTTTTGCGTCTACGGGATGATGATCATGTGCTCAATTCTGATGGTGGGCAATTGCGGACATCGTCTTTGGCTACTATTTCGGTTCCGGTATGAGCATTAAAAGGAAAAACCAACGAATGGGAATTTGAGTTATTGTAGTTCATAAAAAATTCTCACTTGCATTAATATGTTATCCCTGTTGTTGCTGTTTGCAGGGAAAGCTGAAGAGGGTTGGTAAAGGGAAATGGCCACATGGGGATCATTATGGTAGATTGTTGGCTTTAGCTGCCCATGCTCTAGCTGAGGTGAGGTACCTCTAGAAACCAAATTTGAATGCTCTTTGCTTTTAGTCTACAATGCAGCTGAGTCTTAATCATATGGTGATCTTTGACGAGCAGGGGCAAAAGAAACCTGAGCCAAAAGATTTGTGGCAGGAACCAGTGGTTCCTGCTTCTGCTTGGAGACCATGTGCTGATCAGCGTAAATGGAAGCCAAACAGTGAGTCCCCATCTTAGTGTGCTTGGGCGCATGCACGATTTGGCTGTGTATATCATTTGTTTCATGCTTGGCTTTCTCAAAGTTTAGTCTTGAATTGACAAACTGAATAAGTTAAAAACGGTAGTTCTAAAATGAAATTTCTCTGACTTGGTAATAGAGGGAACTAATGGATACATTCTGGTTACTGCAAATGGTGGGATGAACCAACAGCGAGTAGCTGTAAGTGATGCTTATTATTAAAATTCCTACTTCAACTGTTTTCCTTATTTATATCCATCTCTTGAAGCTGCATGTCTTATATGATCTGCGTCACTTTTATGTCTTCTTCTGCTTTATGAACAGGTGTGCAATGCTGTCGTTGTTGCACGTTTACTTAATTCAACTCTGGTTGTTCCCAAATTTTTATATAGTAGCGTGTGGAGAGATGTGAGGTGATGGTTCTTTCTTATTCTTTATTCTTCTCTTCCTACATGTTATGTTATATTTCTGTGTTCTATATCAGTGAGATTTTTATTCACTAAGCGTTGATTAGTATCAGTTGGCTTCACAACCAATGAAGTTCTGGTGGTTGTTGAGGATCTTAGAATAATGGTTTCGGGATGTTGTGCAGAAAACACAAATTAATGTAGAGATTCCTAGCAATAACAAATAAGAATACAAGGATATACATGGTTTCTGCGTATGCCTTCGTCCTCGGAGGAAAGGGAAGATTAGGTCCACTGTAGAAGACAGTTAAGTTACAAAAACCTCTTAACCGTACCTAAATGCTCTTTTTAGTTTCTTCTCAGTTAGAACGAGTCTTTTATGAGATCTCTAGGGTCTAGTCAATGCTGACTATAACAGATTTCATAAACATAGTATCTAAATTTCCAAATATCTCGCAACCTGGCAACTCTTTCTAATTTCTGTTTAGTGAGGAAGAGCTTTTTTTTCCTCAGATCTCCAGAAGCTAGTCCAATAATAGGGGATCTCACAAACAGTGACTAATTTGCCTTTTGTAAAGTGCTTTCTTCAGTTCAGATGTGGGAGTCGTGGAGGGAGGGAAATTGTGCACTTGTAGTGGTGTCTATTTTTCATATCTTGGTGTTTGATTTCTAGATATGCCTCGGTGCATAAGATCTAAATATGGTCAAGATGGTTTAATATCTTGGTAATCAAATTTAATATTTTGATTGATTTGATCTATCGATTAATAGTTAAGTATATTTCATTTAATGGAACTCAGGCTAGTTTGATAAATTTTCAGATTTGCTAAAAAAATCACTTTAAGCTGCGTTCTAGCGAAAACGAATATAGCTTCACTTTTAGACAACTATACTGTCTGGTAATAGATTTTGCAAACGCTAGGATTAGCTGAAATTAAAAGAAAACCCCTTTCTATTTTTTGTAGTTTCAAAGCAATTCTAGTTGGTTGGGCAATCAATTCATGTCCGTCAGGTGTCCTTAAAACAGTTATCATGGAGTGGCTTTTTTGTCATTTTTTTTCTACATTATTATTAGTTATTTATGCTGAATGACTTGTTTCTCCCCTACAGGAAACAAATTGATTTTAGTCTTGTATATTACATTGGTTTATTTACTTGCTTCTCTTTTCTAACTTACGATTTAAAAAAAGGAACAATACCAAGTTCATGTTTTTCGTAGTCAATTCAGCGATATTTACCAAGAGGAGTTCTTTATGACGTACATCACACCTGATGTTCGGGTAGTGAAGGAACTTCCTGAGGATCTACATTCATTAAATCTGGAGGCAATTGGCAGTGTTGTAAGTTCATTCCCATAGCCATATTTATATAGTACCTAAGCGGTGGTCAGTATTTGTTGCAAGATATCAAGTTCTGATAATTTTAAATGTGATTTGCAGGTGACAGACACAGATATACCAAAAGAGGCCAAGCCAGTTTTTTACTTGAAAAATATTCTCCCAATTATACTTAAAAACAGAGTTGTCCATTTTGTTGGATTTGGAAACCGCTTGGCATTCGACCCAATTCCATTTGAGCTACAGGTAACTAGTCTGTCTTTGACAATTAGTCACTAAACAATTGGTGGGCCTACTGTAGACATTAAAGATTGATATTTTCCTTGCATTATGTTCATAGTTTTATAGTTTGTTGCTACTTATATTCCCCTTCCTAATTGGGAATTTCATCTAGAGACTTCGATGCAGATGTAATTTTCATGCCCTGAAATTTGTTCCCAAAATTCAAGAAACTGGTGCCTTACTTCTCCAAAGGTTGCGTCAGCATGCTGATCACCCTGGACTGTTGGACAACCATCTTCTTGGTTCATTCTCTAAGTCAGTTAAGCAGGAAGAAGGGACCCATGCTAAAAAAGCTTCAAGGTACCTTGCTCTACATCTGCGGTTTGAAATTGACATGGTAGCTCATTCTCTGTGTGAATTTGGCGGAGGAGAAGAAGAGAGAAAAGAGTTGGAAGCATACCGAGAAGTTCATTTTCCTGCATTGACACTCCTCAAGAAAACTACAAAGTATGCTTCTTATCCTCTTGATTGTGCTATATATTATTTCATATAAATGTCAATGTCTGCATGCATGACATAGCCTATTCTGTACTATCCAAGGCATTACCTTATTTCTAGAGCAATATATCATGATAGAGTTGACAACACAGTTTTAAAATTATTGAAATCATGGTCAGGTCTGTCATGAAAATCAGATGTGGGGAGGTTGTCTAACGGGTGATAGGTGGTTGGCTCCTTGAACTTTTTTTATGTTCTAGCAGATTTGAAGAATATTATTGGTTTTTTCTTTACTTTAGTAACATTTTGCCAAATTTTATTTAATTGTTACGTCGTTTCAAATTAATAATTGCAAAGTAAATGATTTATGAACGAGATGAACAAGTGCAACAAATTAAAAGAAATATATTTTATCTATGCTCTACAATGAAAGAATGATAAAGGCTAAATTTGTTTGATCTTGTTTGAACATTTGCCCTTAGTTTACTCTTTAATTACAAGTATCTCGCAAAGGGCTGGTTTTGTCTTTTGAAGTCGGATATGAAGGACGGTTTTATTTCTTCAGAACATTTGTTTTATGTATGAATTTCCCTTTGAGTTTTGTGGCATTTGGCCCGTCAGGTATTGTGCAAAGATTTTTTTGAAGTGTTTTGCTGGCCTAAATCCCAGCAAATGACATGTAACCAATTATTAGAGAGTTGATAATCGCTGCCTAAAATTATAGCTTCGTGATCAAACACCTTTTGAAATATTAAAGCTTTGAACTAAACACTCACCATACTATTTTCCTGCTATTTGCTTAATGATGCATGTCCATCACCTTACAAAGTCTAGTATTATTGCCATAAATTATGCCTCTCAGCTCTGTTTTTCTTCGCCTTTTTATTTTTTCCTTTTGAAACTCTGTTATTCTTTGTTGCTTTCCATTTTCTCCACATTTGGATTACAACTACAGTATAAAGAGTAGAGAAAAGACAGACCAAACACAATTTTTTTTACGTGGTTAGCTAAACTCCGTCTATGTGAAGTAAAAACTCGACAAATTTCTTGAAGGAAATAAATTTTCTTGCGGGTGAAGTAAAAACTTTATAATCCCAATTGATTTCACAAGCACTAATCGCGTGTTACATTGCTTCATTTTATGGTCACCAATTACACCTCACAACTGAGTAACCATTTGGTGCCTGCCTTTTATGTCAGAATCAAATCTATTAAGAAATGTGCAAACTGAAATGAGATGTCTCTTGTCTACATCTTGCTATCTGTATTGCTAAAATATGAAAGATACCAAACAACCACTTTAAGTTCAGTAATATAATGGAGGAGTTGGTTATGTTTCTGAAGTTCCTAATCTTATTTGGACTTCTTTTAACACTTGTGGAACTCCTATTGACATGTCAAAACTATAAGTTTATTTGAGGCCTCGATGAAAAGAACACGATTTAAGGTGTGGACAAGGCCTTTTTATGCTAATAAGCTTCAGAAAATAATTTAAAAGTTGATGTAGGTTACCGTCTCCGACAGACCTGAAATCAGAAGGTCTATGTCCGTTGACACCGGAGGAAGCTGTACTAATGCTTGCGGCTCTTGGATTCAAGCGGAAGACAAAGATATTTGTGGCAGGTTCACAAATATACGGGGGGAGGTCAAGGCTGACTGCTTTAACAAGCTTGTATCCTAATTTGGTTACAAAGGAGACCTTGCTTTCATCAACTGAACTTGAACCATTCATGAACTTCTCATCTCAGGTAATTTTTCTTCATTATCATTTTGGAGTATCGTGCATAACTCTGTTCCTTGTGCTTCATATACGACTTCATTATCTCTTTTGAGAAAGAATCCTCCAATCTCCAGTAAGAATATTTTAAGACATGTTCCTTGTTTCCAATGTATCAAGGACTGATCTTTTCTTTGGGAAGAAGCCAGTTTATGCTTTAAGTGGTTAAGTGATTTAGGAAAGATCCCACGGCCAAAGGATGTGTTTTGAGTTATCAGCAGAGCTGGAAAAGCAAATAAGAAAGTTCGAACTAAATACTAATGTCACCTCAACTGGGCTTTTGACAAAAATAATAGGCAAAAATAGCTCTTATAAAATAGTAGATGCAAATATAGCCCTTTAACTAATATTACATAGTGAGTGAAAAATCAAATTTCAAAAATACCCTTGTTATTTCTAAAAGAAACTAGTCATTATTGCATATTGAAAATGTAATGGTCACTCTTGCATATAAAACTTTAAAATGGGCTATACACTACAATTTTCGTTCATTTTACCTACAAATAAGTCCTTACATTTTTTTCCAAGCTTGCAATTTTTTGTAGAAATTATACTGATTGGTCATTATTATGTCGTATTCCCAAATTTATTTGTTTATATGTTGTAACTTGTATATATTAATGTTTGAGAATATTTCTGCAACATATTTTTTCTTTTATTTTTTATTGTAATTCATAAGAATAATTTTAGGATGACCAAGTAATTCACCAAGTTTTAAGTGATGATGTGACATTTATTTGTAGGATGATGTTTTATGATTCATTAAATGATTTGATAAATTCACCTGTGAATAATGGCCACATCATTTAGTCACTTAAAATTTGATCAATTACTTGAACAATATAGAGAATCAAGAAAATAATTAGAGATCATGCAGAGGACATTTTTTACCTTTCAATAAGGACAAACTACAAGGGAGGTTTGTGTGGTTTACCCTAATTCATAATTTTTCTGACAAGATCCATATTTGTATGTGGAGGTTGGTTTTTGAGGCATGAAATTGCGAACTATAAGAAAATTGACGAGTATCATTACTAGCGCTGTAATCCATTCTTTTTGAACAAATTTTACTCGGTTCATCCTATAGTTTCCCTGTAATCTGTGAAACTTTTCTTGTTCATTTATTACATTTTGCATCAATCCTTATCCTTCCTTTCATTAAAGGCGGATTATTCTAAATACTAAAACCCAAATCCAACGTAAAATCTTCTTTTACAAAGATGTTTGCTTCCATTCTACTTCTTTCAAGTATGTTTATTTGATGATTGATGAGTTCATATATTTTTCAGTTAGCAGCACTGGACTTCATAGCTTGTACTGCTGCGGATGCCTTTGCCATGACTGATTCAGGGAGTCAGCTGTCATCTCTTGTATCTGGTTATCGAATATACTTCGGTAGAGGGAAGATGCCAACAATTCGACCTAATAAACGACGGCTTGCGAGCATCTTTTCAAGGAACTCCACCATAGAATGGCGGATTTTTGAGGTAAGAGTGAGGAAGGCAGTAAGGCAAACTAAACATGTTCAGACAAGGCCTAAGGCAAGAAGTGTTTATAGATACCCAAGGTGTAACGAGTGTATGTGTATCACACAATAATTTATTCCATAGTTTTTTATTCAAGATTTTTTGGATTTTATTCAAAGAAAAAAAAAGAAAAATGATTTTGTGGTTTTTTCTTTATATATTTTTACTACCATTATTTAGTTCAATATTGACATTTTATGTCATCTAATCAATGAGTGAAAGTTAATGAATTTGTATCGGTGATTGTTCTACTGTTTAATATTGAAAACACATTTTTTGTATCTGCGAGACCTCCAGTAGTCTCAGATTGGCCCTTCTACTTGACTAAGTAGTATACTACTCTTTAGGGTGATTTTGATTTTGATTTCCCCACTGACTAAATAAATTGGTAGTGACGAATTTCCCATGGATAAAAATTAATGATATATGAATAAAAAAAATTAATTATATACTATTTGGTGGCATCAGAAACCATATGTATGTCTCCTACTTGTTCGACTTGTCTTGGTTCGTGATTTGATTTGGTTTTATTTAAAAGAAAAAGAATAACTCAAAATCAAGTCTACCAGAAGAATAAATTGATTTTTACTGTTTATAAGAACTTCTATTAAACGTTTTCTAAAAGTAACTTCTATTAATCGTTTTCTAAAAGTAACTTCTACTGAGCGGCCTTTAAAAAACTAGTTAAAAGTTACGTGCTCAACTGGTAAGCTAACTAGCATTTCTGTCAATAATTTATATGGGTCAATGATATTTACGTAATTATTGCAACATAGACTTAGCTAAAACGTGATTTGAGTGACGTCCCACTAGTTACATATTAAGTGTTCCGTGAGTTAGCATGGATAAATGAATATTAAGGGAAATATTATCATTTAAATTAAATTTAAATTACTACACACATGGTCTCATAATTTTACTATTTTACTGTTTGGTGGTGGAGGCCTTCTGGCCACTATAGAGCTAAGGTAAAAACATAAAATCTTAATATGCAGTTCTAGTGTTGAAGCTATCATGCAATGATCAAACATGAAATTAAAGAGATGAAGAAAACTTACAAAACTTATAATATATATATNATATATATATATGCAGCAATTTGTACAAGGATGAGAGAGAGAGAGTATTACAGAGAGAGAGAGAATATGAGAGAGAGAGAGTGTGAGTATGCTAATTCCCAATTAAACTCGGATACCTTCAACAAAGGGTAAGGCTACCCTTTTATAATACAAAAAAGGAGAAAGATAAGGTTGCGTGTCCTGAGCCAGTGGAGTCGTTCGTCCTCATCTTTACAACTGTTACTCATAATGGAATTTTCTTTATTAAAGTAGAGTTGTCCTATTCTGCAGGTGGGAATCTACTTTATTAAAAGTAGAGTTATCTGCTTATGCCGACTTTTCCTGTTGAAGATAGTATGAATCTTCTTTTTCTAAAGTTGGTTGTCGTCACACGCCGATACTGTTTTTTGGTAGGGAACAAGAGTTAGGCCTTTCCTTTTTTCCTTTTTGTCTTGTTCCATTTTCTTTGAGATCATACTAGTGAGAGAATCTAAAAAATATGTAATAGTAGGGTCAGCAGGTTTTGGCTCTTGGCTTTCATCAGCTAAGATATTAAATTCATTGTCATCTTGATCTTATCTTGTATGGCTGCTCACAGATTTCATTGAGCCATCTTCTGGAATTAAGGATTGAAGAAATTGCTCCTTCATAAAGTCCATGATTTTTATGATTAACTCATTTTCTGTTATTTCAGGTAATTTTGTTTTTAATTCAGTTCGAGCCAAGATAAATGGATTTCTTGTTGGAGGTGGAAAAACCTTAGGAATAGTATCAAAACAGGCTTGAGTATGAGTTTTGATGGCTTTAATTAATTTTGGTAAATTGGGATTCATCCATTTATCCCACCATTTGGTATAAAAGACTCTTTTAAGTCGAGAGATCTTATTCTGGTAGTCACATTGTAAATCTCATTTTCAAATCCAAGGGATACTGAAACGGATAATAAAATCAACTACTGATTTAGACATTGAAATGTCCTTATTTACTGGTAGGAGAGAGTAGGCAGCTTGCCAATCTTTAAATGCTGTTTGGACTTGTTCTGGTAGTGTGTCTAAAGTAATACCAAATTTATCTCACCAAACGAGAAATCAATTTGGAAGCTCATTTTTCAGAACCTCTGAACAAATTGGATAAACCAAGTATGGTTATGTACATGATTCTGGTAATAAAAGACATAGACAAATGAATCAATATAAACCCAATAACTATATTTGGTTTCTTGATTGCAGATGTCGAGGGTCCTGGTAGTATGCGGATGTATGCCTCATTGATTAATGGGCATGACTGACCGAATTGTAGCCTTACTGTGAGTGAGAGGGCGAGTAGTTCTGTTTGGATCATGAAGAGCATGTTTAAACTCCATGGCTGCTATTTCAAGCAAGATTGCTTCACATATGTATCGATACTGGTCAAAATGAGTGGAAAATTGTTGAGTAGAGAGATATCTCTTCTTGATTTCCCGTAGATCTGTCATCCATTTTTCATCTGCTATTTCAATATAGAGAATAGTCTCTACTGTAGTACTGTTAAAAATATACTGTTTAGGTATTAGCAGGACATTTTAGCCTTTTGGCTAGAATAAGCCACTGGTTTATTGTTAAGGCTTGCGAATTTTGTTGAATAAGGGCATCTGCCTCGGTCTTGGCTTCTGTTACTCATGAACCCTGCAAGTATTCACGATTTAAAAAATCTGGTAAAAAATTCTATTTACCTTTGACGTATTCAATATCAAAGTCAAATACTGATAATATACTTTGCTATGAGGCACATATTTGTTTAGAAGCAAGGTTCTGAACATCTTTTTTAAATATCTATTTTGCGGCAGAGCAATCAACTCTTATTAAAAAATACTGGTTTAAGAGATCATCCTGAAATTTTACAACACATTTAACAAAAGATAAACATTCCTGTTTAATGGTTGGATAGTTTAATGCTGGTACTTTCCATACTCCGAATGTAAATCGGAGGAGTTATTCTTTCTGATTGTTAGGATTAAACTGTTTAATTATCTCACCATATCCTTGATTAGAAGCATTAGTTTCTACTATCTTTTTTCATTGAGGATTCGTTAAAGATAAACAATACAAGTGTTTGATTTTTTCTTTTATCTTTCGTACTACTAGGGTATGTTCTGTTAACCAAGGTAAAAGATTCTTTTTAAGCCCGGTATATAGGATTGAAGCGTCGTGGGATAGCTGAGGATAATAGTTCCTAATATAATTAAGACTACCTAAAAATCTCTATAATTGAGTTTTATCTTTAATTTCGTCTCAAAATTTAGATGCAAAATCTATAAATCTGTTAATAGGAATAATAGTTCCATTAGAAATATTATGTCCAAGAAATCAAATTTCTGTTTGAAAAAGTTTCATTTTTGAAGCTGAAATAACTAATCCATTTGTGTTAACAACATTTTTAAATATGTTTAAATGTTTAATATGCTGATCAATAAAAGATGAAAAGATTAATATATCATCGATATGACAGATAATAAATTTAGTATAAGGATTAAAAATATCATTCATAATATGCTAAAATTCTGAAGAACCATTTTTAACTCTAAATGGTAAAATATTTCATTCGTAATGGCCAAAGGATACGGTAAAAGCTGTTTTATATCTATCCTGTTCATTGATCTGGATTTGCTAAAATCCTGATTTAAGATCAAATTTAGAAAATACTATTAAATCATGTAGCCTGTCTAAAAGATCCTTTTTATTTGGGGTTGGATATCTTATCCATTTTAAAGTATCATTGAGAGGTTTATAGTTTGTCACCAATCTAGGTGATCCTCTTTCGATTTCTGCATTTTTATAAACATAAAAGCAGTACAACTCTAAGGGAGGACTAGGGCTGATTAATTTCTTCTGTAATCTATCTCTGTTTTACAAATTTCTAAATATTCATTCTTCATTTGACTGAGTCTAGACCTGGTAGGAATATTTCTTTCATCAAAGTCCTGATTATAAGGAAGAGATATGATATGATTTTTTCTATGCCAAAAAGCATTCACAATGTCACTACAAATTTCAGTTTGAAATTCTTTCAAAATTATTTTAATTTTATTCTGTATACTAGGCTATTGAATTCTGTGCTCAGTAGTAAGAAATTGAATATCTTTTTGAATGAATTCTGTATCTCTTTATTCTGGACTAGATTTTTTATTTGATCTAATTCTTTAGTATAAGGTGCTGATGTGAACTCAAATGTTAATTGTTTGTTATTAATATTAGTATGAATTCCCAAAGTATCCATTTTACTAATAGGCATTAGTAAACATAAAAAAGGAGTTCCTAAAATGATACTTTGAGTCATGTTTTTAATTAAAACAAATGCTGTGGGTAGGCAAAGACCTTAATTACAGATAAAAACTTCAAGTAATTTAAACTCTATCCGCATAGAGTTTCCACTAGCACTAGTTAAATACTGAGTGATTTTCTGAAAATATTTAGTAGAAATTAATCCTTCATGAATGCAGTTCGTGTTAGCGCCACTATCAACTAGCGCGATGGCATCTTTGATTATAAAATTTAGTTTTATAATAAAAGTAATTCTGATATACCATTTTTGAAAAGTAACTTTATTCATTAAAAATAAATATTGATTTTCTTCAGGTTGGGCAGACGAAGATTCAGGTTTTTCTTCAGGATTTTTGCCTTTAGAAGATATTTGTTGTTTGATATTATTAAGATCCTGGAAAATAATCTGATTAGAAGTTTGTAACTATTTTATTTCAGTTTTTAAAATGTTGAATTCCATTTTTAAATCTTGAATGGTTACTGGTTTTTCAATAGTGGGGGTCTTCTGTATGCATTTTATAACTTCTCTCATACTATAATTTTCTGTAGGAAGAATATCTTCAGTAATTTGATTCTCATAGTAAGTTTCTAAATATTTTAATTTCATATCAGAATCTTTTATCTAGTCAGCAGCTTCAAGCATAGATTTTTGAGTATCTGTTAAAACATTAATACTAGATTGACCAATGTCAAGACCATTCAAGTCAACATGGCTTTCCAATAATTAGCTTCGGTAATCATGTTACAAGTTTTAGAAGGGTAACATGGTTCTGGATAATTAGTATGCAATTTAGACTCAGAAGAAGAATAAATCCCAGCTAATTCATTCTCTAAACTAGATTCAGAAGTACTATCTTCATTAGAAAGAGTTTAAAATTTACTGTTGAGTCTCCTCATCTAAGGACATCTCATTAAGTTTTTGTTTCACTTTAGATTTACATCTATTAGCGTAATGTCTAGTTGTTTCACATTTGTAATATTTTATTTGGGATTTATTCTTTTTAGGATAAGATTTTTTTTTACTGGTTTTCTTTTTGGGGTTTTCTTGATAATCTTGTTTAAGTATTTTTCTAGAGGAATATCTTCAATGAGATTAATGAGGTTTTTGATTTCTGGATTTGGAAGGATACTGGATTTTCATGTCATAAGCGAATTGATCAAAAAATTCTCCTAACTCTTTTTTGTTAGTCAAATTCTGGCGTTTCATTAACTATTGTGATTTCATATCATTGTATAAGGATAATCCTTCTTCAATGACTACTGCAATGAGATGACCATAAGAATACTGGTTGTAATGGATATCCATTTGGTTATGCTTATCTCTAAGCTTTTTCCTAACTTTTTCTGCAAAAAGGCTCGGAAGTCCATCTGTGAACTTAGCCTTCCAATGATCATTGTTAGCATCAATTCCCCACTAAGGTTCAACTCTCACCATCTACATTTTTGAGAATTAAATCACTTTAAAGGGTAGAGAAATGGGCCGGTTCAACGGTTCATTTCGGGCCGCCTTAAATTCCAGCGGCCCGGCTCGGAACTGGTGCATGAACCGCCTGGAAAGGCCCGGGTTCGGCTCGTGAACCGGATGGGCTGAGCATTACCGGGCCGGCCCGGTTTCCACCCCTTACCTACAACATTTATTTTAATTAAAACATGACTCAAAGTATCATTTTAAGAACTCCTTTTTATGTTTAATGCCTATTAGTAAAATTGATACTTTGGGAATTCGTACTAATATTAATAATAGACAATTAACATTTGAGTTCATATCAACACCTTATACCAAAGAATTAGATTAAATAATAGATCTAGTCTAGAATAAAGAGAAACAGATAAATTTCATTAAATTAGAAATTCAATTTCTTACTACTGAACAGAGAATTCAACAACCTATATACAGAATAAAATTAAAATAATTTTGAAAAATTTCAAATTGAAATTTGTAGTGATATTCTGAATAATTTTTGGCATAGAAAAAATCATATTAGATCTCTTCTTTATAAATAGGACTTTGATGAAAGAAATATTCCTACCAGGTCTAGACCCAATCAAATGAAGAAGGAATATTTAGAAATTTGTAAAACTGAGATAGAATCCCTTTTACAGAAGAAATTAATCAGATCTAGTCACTCCCCTAGGTGTTGTACTACTTTTTATGTTTATAAAAATGCAGATTCGAAAGAGGATCACCTAGATTGGTGATAAACTATAAACCTCTCAATGATGCTTTAAAATGGATAAGATATCGAATCCCGAATAAAAAAAGATCTTTTAGATAAGCTACATGATTCAGTAGTATTTTTTAAATTTGATCTTATATAAGGATTTTGGAAAATCCAGATCAATGAACATGATAGATATATAACAGCTTTTATAGTACCCTTTGGTCATTACGAAGGGAATGTTTTACCCTTTAAAGTTAAAAATGGTCCTTCAGAATTTCAATATTTTATGAATGATATTTAATCCTTTTAATGAATTTGTTATATGTCATATTGATGATGTATTAATCTCTCAATCTTCTATTATTCAACATATTAAACATTTGAACATATTTAAAAATGCTGTTATTAGAAATGGATTAGTTATTTCAGCTTCAAAAATGAAACTTTTTCAAACAAAAGTTAGATTTCTTGGACATAATATTTCGAATGAAACTATTATTCCTAATAACAGATTTATAGATTTTGCATCTAAATTTTGAGATGAAATTAAAGATAAAACCCAATTATAGAGATTTTTAGGTAGTCTTAATTATATTAGGAACTATTATCCTCAGCTATCCCACGACGCTTCAATCCTATATACCGGGCTTAAAAAGAATCTTTTACCTTGGTTAACAGAACATACCCTAGCAGTACGAAAGATAAAAGAAAAAATCAAACGCTTGTATTGTTTATCTTTACCGAATCCCCAATGGAAAAAGATAGTAGAAACTAATGCTTCTAATCAAGGATATGGTGAGATAATTAAACAGTTTAATCCCAACAATCAGATTGAATAATTCCTCCGATTTACATCCGGAGTATGGAAAAGACTAGCATTAAACTATCCAACAATTAAACAAGAATGTGTATCTATCATTGAATGTGTTTTAAAATTTCAGGATGATCTTTTATAGTAGCATTTTTAATAAGATTTGACTGCTCTGTTGCAAAACAGATATTTAAAAAAGATATTCAGAACCTTGCTTCTAAACAAATATTTACCTTATGGCAAAGTATATTATCAGTATTTGACTTTGATATTGAATACATCAAAGATGAACAAAATTATCTACAAGATTTTTTAAATCGTGAATACTTATAGGGTTCATGAGTAACAAAAGTCGAGACCGAGGCCATAGAGGCCGAGGCAGAGGCCCTTATTCAACAGAGTTCCCAAGCCTTAACAGTAAACCAGTGGCTTCTTCTAGCCAAACGGCTAAAATGTCCTACTGATACCTGAATAGTATATTTTTTAACAGTACTACAGTAGAGACTATTCTCTATATTGAAACAACATATGAAAAATGGATGACAGATATATGGGAAATCAAGAAGAGATATCTCTCTACTCAATAATTTTCCACTCATTTTGACTAGTATCGATATCTATGAAGCAATCTTGCTTGAAACAACAACCATGAAGTTTAAGCATACTCTCCTTGATCCACACAGAACTACTAGCCCACTCACTCACAGTAAGGCTACAATCCGTTCAATTATGCCCATTAATCAATGGGGCATACATCCGCATACTACCAAGACCCTCGACATCCACAATCAAGAAACCAAATATAGTTATTGGGATTATATTAGTTCCTTTACCTATGTCTTTTATTACAAGAATCCTTTGCATAACCATACTTGGTTCATCCAAATTTGTCCAGAGGTTCTAAAAAATGAGCTTCCAAATTGGTTTTTTGTTTGGTGAGATAAATTTGGTATTTCTTTAGATACACTACCAGAACAAGTTCAAACAACATTTAAAGATTGGAAAGCTGCCTACTCTCTCCTACCAGTAAATAAGGACATTTCAATGTCTAAATCAGTAGTTCATTTTATTATCCGTTTCAGTATCCATTGGATTTGAAAATGGGATTTACAGTGTGACTACCAGAATAAGATCCCTTGACTTAAAAAAGTCTTTTATACCAAGTGGTGGGATAAAGGGATGAATTCTAATTTACAAGAATTAATTAAAGCCATCATAACTCATACTCAAGCTTGTTTTGATGCTATTCCTAAGACCCTTCCTCCTCTAACAGGAAATCCATTTATCTTGGCTCAAACTGAATTAAAAAAGAAATTTCCTTAAATAATAGAAAATGAGTTAATCATAAAAATAATGGACTTTATGAAGCAGCAATTTCTTCAATCCTTAATTCTAGAAGATGCCTCAATGAAATCTGTGAGTAGCCATACATGATCTGATCAAGATGACAATGAATTCAGCATATTAGCTGGTGAAAGCCAAGAGCCAGAACCTGTTGACCCTACCATTGAAGATTTTATGGATTCTCTCACCTGTATGATCTCAGAGAAAATGGAACAAGACAAAAAGGGAAAATGAAAGGCCTAAACTCTTGTTCCCCACTAAAAAATAGTATCAGCATGTAACGACAACCAACTTTAGAAAAAGAAGATTCCCACTATCTTCAACAAGAAAAGTCGACATAAGCAAACATATGTACTTTTAATAAAGTAGATTCCCACTAGCAGAAAAGGACAACTCTATAAAGTAGATTCCATTATCAGTAACAACTCTAATGATAAAGACGAACAACTCCACTCTCTCAGGATACACAACCTTATCTTTCTCCTTTTTTGTATTATAAAAGGGAAGCCTCACCCTTTGTTGAAGGTATCCGAGTTTAATCGGGAATTAGCATACTCACTCTCTCTCTCTCTCATATTCTCTCTCTCTGTAATACTCACTCTCTCAACCTTGTACAAATTGTTGCTGCGCACACACACACACATATAAATTTTGAAGAGATACAACTCTTCCTTCTGTAATTTTTGTTCATCTCTTTTAATTTCCCGTATGATCATTGCATGATAGCTTGAACAGTAGAACTGCATATTAGGATTTTGTGCTTTTGCCTTAGCTCTATAGCGGCCGGAAGGCCTCCACCACCAAAATAGTAAAATTATGAGACCATGTGTGGAGAAATTTAAATTTAATATAAATGATTATATGCCCCTTAATATTCATCGATCCATGCTAACTGAAGGAGTACTTAATATGTAACTAGTGGGACGTCACCCAAATCACGTTTTGGCTAGGTCCGTGTTGTAGTGATTGCATAAACCATTGACCCATATAAATTGTTGACAGACATGCTAATTAGCTTATTAGTTAGCCCCGTCGTTGGCACGTGTTAAACAATTTAAAAATATGTAGAATTTTGAATTATTACTGATTTTTAAATTAATATATTATCTTTGGAAGTAATTGTAAGTCTAAATTAAAAGCAAAAAGTAGCAATAATAGATAAATTTGTTTGTCTATAATATTTTCAAACTTTTACTATAAGCATTTAGCTATTTGAATAATATAATGAATTTGTCATTCTATAGTATTAAGGATAATTTATCTTCTTTGAAAATATTTATTTCAATTTATTCATATGAATTTCATGTGCCAGTAACATAAATATTACATAATGTTTAATGATATATGTTTCTAACTAATAAATTATAATTTTTTGAAACTAATTAATCTTTAGACCTTCAAAACTCATATGTATGGATATTTACGTTTCTAATTGTATAATATTATAATCCAATTCTATGAACTATTTATGAATAAACTAGTATTGAATAGAAATAATATTTTAAAATATAATTATATTAAATGAGAAGACATGTTAAAACTCTATATCGTACTGTATTTTAAAGAGGTTTGAAGGGTAAAAAGAAGAATAAATTTTTTTTCCAGTTTTTAAACTTTCTTAAAATATACTAAATGAATATCAATTTCTCAAGTAATATTTAGTATCAAATTTTTTTCATTGATAGTAAAAACCTTCTTAAATTGTTTTTACTAATAAATGTAAATCAATATGATAATATTTGCATAATACAAAAGTGTATCTATATATATAACATGGAGTTTGCATTGAAAACTTTGCAATATATACATTAGGAAAAGAGAATTTTAAAGGATTCAAACAAAAAGAAAATACTTCTCAAAATTTCAAAAATTTAAATATGCTACGTAAAAATAAAAGTGACCACTGTTAAAGCTAATATAAGGAAAAAAGTGAAAGTTCAAGTTCACAAATTTTTTTCTCAATGTACAATATAAAATATTTCATTAAAATGAAACTCTTGATCATAACATATTTGATGTTTTTTATATGACTCTTATTTTCTTTGATTGTCTATTACAGTAAAGCTTTTAAGCTTTTGTAGAGCAAGTAACAAATTTCTCCTTTCTAAGCTACCATATGTCTTTAATATTCTTTATTTTATATATTTTTTTGTATAGCAAGAGACAAATTTAGTTCTTTGCAATACAGTTTTTGTTAAAGCAACATGAAAGTATTATTTTTGGTAGTTATATTAAATCACTTTCAATAAAATGAATCGTCTTATAATTTTAATATTAACTAAATAAAAGTTCATTTTAAATAACCAAATTAAATAAGCGAACTATTTGTTATGCTTTTATGAGTCACATGAACCGTTCTTTTATATAATAAACTAAATAAATAATTTCTTCCTTTATTGGTTTTATCAACCATTTCTATGAGGATCACAATTCCTGTCTTTAAAAACTAAATTATGTTTTTGGAGGTAATAAACTAATTTTATTATTAAAACATTTTATCAGTTTTGAGTAATAATTTTTTTTACACTAATATATAAATTAAATAAACAGGTTATATTCTTTGTAATTAGAATTTAATTATAAGATATAATTTGTAGTAGTCATTTCTCTAATATGTGAAAGACTACTATATCGATCCTACATGCTAGTATTGTTAATTTCCAGTAGTTATTTTTTGTACCAAAGAATTCAAGAGTAGATATGATGAGGTATGAAATGTAATAAGTTTGTCAACAAATAAACTCAATCAAATATTCTAAATTATAAAGATTGGGATAATGTGGTACTTAAAGAAAAAGTAAGGGACATTAGTGTCCAAGAAATGTTTTTTCAACATCCCCACTTTATATATAGTAGGATTAGACAAATTTTGTTTGTTTGTACTATGGTTATTACAACCTGTCCGCATTCACAACTTGGAGAAATAATTAGGGCCGTCTCTCTGGATAAATGACATGTAAAAGAAAAAATTCACAGTCTTTGAGAATTGATCGTGAATTCTTTACATCATAATATGAAAATATAGAGAATAATTAAGAGAGAATGAGAGAATAAAGACACCATGATTTACGTGGAAAACCCTTAAATGGAAGAAAAATCACCGGGAGACTTTGATAGTATTTCATTATGGGTATTGAGTGTTGTTGTGTTTCTTGTTGAAGTTACATCTTGCCTTTATTTATAGGCCTTCAATCAGTTACATATAATCTGATACAACTTATCTAATTCTATCTGAAAATATGATCAACAGAATATTTCCAGAGATCTAGTTTATCAGCATTAACAACTTAGTAAATCTTGACCGTCTGACCAATCCAATGGTCTTGATTGACTTTTCTTTGGATTTTCACGTCGGTTATCCATATACTTTTGTCTGATTGGTCTATTCTTCATAACTACTTAGTTGATCTTACGGTTCTTGCTCTATCTTCTCCTCAATGCAGTCTTCGGTCTAGATCTTGTCACGTATCATGTGAAATTTTGCCTGTACATCTTGTTTATCAATATTAACAAATTTTTGAATTTGAATCATTTGGCATAGTGTGACGAATCTGATGGTTGTAGTGATTGCTACCAGCTTTACCACGGTGATGATTTCCTCGATTGGCTTCTTTGGATTTCGTGATCCCCCTTATGTGACTTTTATACTTCAGCTACCTTGGTTAGACGAGTAGCTCCAGATCAACTTCTTCAGATATGCCAACATGGCAAATTCAACCATTCCCATAATGCTTCCGTGGTATTTGCTTTAATTATTTTTCTTCTCCGCTGATGTGGCCGAACACCGAGAATTATTCCTGTTCATTTGCCTCCATTACACTTGATGAAGTCTCTCTTCATTCAGGTGTAATGATTTGATTTCTCGATCTTCAACACTAGATTCATTGGGACCTCATAGACGTCCATATGCATTACTTCTTTGACTTGAAGTGAAGTAATAATCTTTGGATAAGAATTTCTACTCTGAAGTTCTTTTCTTAATTCTGAAGTTCTGACTTTTTCTTTTTTGAAATGCCAATGCTCTTGACGTTCGGGTTTGAGCTTTCTGGTTTGAGTTCAATTCCTAAAACTTTCACGTCATCAACTTCTAAGCTTTATGGTATGAGCTTTGCTCTACCTTATGGTCTGGGTTCAGCTTTTAAGGCTTTTACTTTTGAGCTTTCTGAACTGAGCTTAGCTCTTCCTTCTGGTCTAGGCTCAGCTCTTGAAGCTGTTATGGACTTTTCAGCATTTCGTTTTCCTTTTTTTTAGGTTTTGAGTTGTCCGTTGTCAATGACGGTTTCTCCTCTTCTTTTGCCATTAGATTTTTCTGTTCCCATTCACAGATGTTTTACAGTTGTCGAGCACTTTTTGTTTATCAGTTTGCTGTCGATGATTATTACTTCTTCTTCATTTGCTGTTACGTCTTTTTGTTCCTTTCACGATGGGCTCATTGGTAGAGTTTTTCCTATTTCTTCATTTTTCATTTTCCTTCTCTCATACGTTAAGATATGTGACAAGAATGTTGTACAAGAACAATAACATAATAATTTATTGTGATGAGTAAGGAGCGAGTGTATCGTTTCATAATTACATCACATGAGTTTGAGTTTGGTGTTCCACATTTGTTGGTAGAATTTCTACTGCTTCCTCATTTTCTTTTTCCTTCTCTCGTTTCATATTTTCCCTTTGTACTTCTACTTCAATCAACATGAATTACTCTATTTGCAGAATTTTTCTTCTATTGAACTTCTTTTTGTTGTACTTCATTCAAAGACAGAAAAATTTGGAGATCAAAATCCAGTACTGTGCCGACTTCAAGCTTTTAACGAAAATCCATTCTTAAATACTTAAGAAACTTTTGGCTCCCAGTTCTTTTGAGAATAACTATGTTCTTTTGTGAAATCTGTTCCCGAGGATAGGAATTTAATTTCCTTATGATATACATGCTTCCTCAAGGACTTAGGTTCAAATAAAGAACCATGACCCCATCTTCATTTTGAGAGAAGGAATTATGAACTGTCATTTTCTTTTGAGAGGAAGACTTAGGTTCAAATAAAGAGCCATGGCCGTATTTTTATTTCCATCTGAGAACGGCGTCTGTAGACATTCTCAAGGACTTATGATACTTCCGTGAAATCATGGTCCCATTTTGATTTACTACCATTTCACCAAAAAAGTTTTTTCTGTTTCCTTTCCTTTACTCCGCATTGCACTTTTTTTATTTCGTATTTCTCCATTTCTCCTTTTCGGTTTTCTTTTTCCTTCCTTTTCTCGCTTCTTTTTCCTTCCCGTTCTAAACGTTGAAGTTACGGCCTTTCTTTGCTTGGCCTTCCTTTACTTGGCTTTACTTGTCCTTCATCTACTGAGCTCAGCATTTCTTTTCACTTTTCTTTACTCAGCCTTGAAGTTCTTTCCTCAATTTTTTTTCTTTTCTGCTCTTCAATTCTTTTCTCAACTTCTTTCTGTTCTGAAGTTCTTTCCTCAACTTCTTTTCTTTTTTGCTCCTCAGTTCTTTCCTCAACTTCTTTTTTATTATGAAGTTCTTTCCTTAACTTCTTTTCTTTTCTACTACGAAGTTCTTTCATGTTCTGAAGTTCTTTCCTCAACTTCTTTTCTTTTCTACTCTCAAGTACTTTCCTCAACTTTTGTTTCTGTTATGAATTTCTTTCCTCAACTTCTTTTCTATTCTGAAGACATTTCCTTTTCCGTTCTGAAGACATTTCTTTTTCCCTTCTCCAGACTTTCCCGTTCTAAAGACATTTCTTTTTCCATTATGCAGGTTTTTCCGTTTTCAAGACATTTCCTTTTTCCATTCTGAAAATATCTATTTTTATGTTCTTCAGACTTTCCCGTTCTGAATACATTTCCTTTTTTCATTCTAAAGATATTTATTTTTTTGTTCTCCAGACTTCCCATTTTGAAGACGTTTCTTTTTCCGTTCTCCAGACTTTCCCATTCTGAAGAGGTTTCCTTTTCCTTTATGAAGTCTGAGGATGTTTCATTTTCCTTTCTTTCAGACTTTTCCATTCTGAGAATGGCGTACTAGACGCTCCCAAGGACTTAAGCTCTTTAGTGGAACCATGGCCTCGTTTCAATTTCCTTCTTAGAACGATGTATGTAGACGCACCTAAGGACTTAGGCTCTTTCAGTGGAACCATGACCCCAATTCAATTTTCTTCTGAGAACGGCGTACGTAGACGCTTCCAAGGACTTAAGCTCCTTGGATGGAACCACAGCCCCATTTCAATTTCCTTCTGAGAACGATATACATAGACGCTTCCAAGGACTTAGGCTTCTTCAGTGCAACCATGACCCCATTTTGATTTCCTTCTACGAGAAGGACTTATGAACTGCCCCTCCCAAGAACTTAAACCCTTAGTTCTTTCTAAGAGTAGGACTTATGCATTTCCCCTCCCAAGGACTTACGCCCTTAGTTCCTTTTGAGAGTAAGACTTATGAATTTTCCGGCCCAAGGACTTACGCCCTTAGTTCCTTCTGAGAGTAGCACTTATGAATTGCCCCTCCTAAGGATCTACGCACTTAATTCCTTCTCAGCGTAAAACTTATAAATTGCCCCTCCCAAGGACTCACGCTCTTAGTTTCTTCTTAGAGTATGACTTATGAATTGCTCTCCTAAAGACTCACGCCCTTAGTTCATTCTGAGAGTAGGACTTATGAACTGCCCCTCCCAAAGGCTTACGCCTTTAGTTCCTTTAGAGAATATGACTTACAAATTGCCTGCTCTCAAGGACTCAAGTCCTAATTTCCATTGTTGTTGAAGAAGAGAGAAAGTTGACGTAAAATATTTATCTTGTAAGCAGTCTGTACGTTGTCATGCCATAAGTTTTGATCAAAAGTTCTAAATTGAATTCCATAAAATTCTTCAAGAAGTTGATTTTCATATGCTTCCAATGATATATAATTCGTCATGTAATTGGCTCCGATTTGGTAAAGTGTAATGAATGAATTTGATCGTTCCGCATAATATGCTTTCTGTGTCTTTTGATCGAAATCTCTAGATTGAATTCGGCAAAATTCTCTAATAAGTAGACTTTTATATCTTTCCAATGATTTAAGATTCAACGTATAGTTGGCTTCCATCAAATATGGTTTAATTTCTAAAATTGACCGTTCTGCATATTCTGCTTTCTCAAACAACCTTCACAAAAATTGTCATAACTTCTGCTCGAGAGCTCAAAATCGAGTTCTGAAAAATTCTTCAAGAAGTATATATCTATAGTTTTATAATGATATATTATTTTCTATGTAACAATATAAAAATTAATACAGTTTAAAAATTAAATTTGAGAAGTATTCATATATTTACTTTCCTGAATATCACCAAGAAGAGCTGCCATAACTTTTGATCGGGAGCTTCAAATTCATAAAATTTTTCACAAGGTTGATTTCTATATCTTCCAGTTGATATAATATTCTTCATGTAGTTGGATCCCCAGTAAAATGTAGTGTAATTTCCAAATTTAAGGTTCTGCATCATCTGTTTTCCTGAGCAACCTCTATGCGAATCGTCATAACTTTTTCTCATTAGTTCTAAATCAAGTTCTGTGAAATTCTTGAAACAGTAGACATCTACACCTTTCTCATGATATATTATATGCTATGTAAGTCTGCTTAAAAAAATTAAATTTGAAAGACGTAATTAAGTTTACTTTCCTATACGAATACTACCATACTTTTGATCTGGAGCTCAACTTGAATTCCATAAAATTCTCCATGAAGCAGATTCCCATATCTTTATAATAATGTGACTTGCCATGTAATTTTTCTTCCAGCTTTTTTTGTTTCATTTTCCATTTCCGCTCCCGTTGTCGCTTCTGTTGTTAAGACATTTTTGTTCCCATTGTCAGGACATTTCTGTTCTCGTTGTTTGTACATCTTTTATTTTCCTCATAAAGTCCATTTGAAGGGCTATCAAGTTATAGGCTTTCGTTCTAAAAATTTGAATGGCTGTCTTTCTAGCTTTCCCGTTCTGTAATGAAGTGGCAGCTTTCCCATTCTAAAGTGGCAACTATCCCGTTCTAAAGTGGTATCTTTCTTGACTGAATAGAACGCGATCTTCTTTGCTCTTCTTTTCTCTAGAATTTCTACTCTGAAATTCTTTCCTTATTTTTTTTTTCTTTTCTAATGAATTTCTATTATTAAATTCTTTCAAATTTCTGTTCTAAAATTCTGATCTCTTAAAGTTCTAGCTTTTAATTTTCTGAAAGGCTGAAGCTTCTCTGTTCTGAATTTCTGACTTCTACTTTATGTTTTGAAACTCTCACTTCAACTTTTCTGTTATGAGCTTTGATTTCAACTTTTCTGTTCTGAAGCTCTGACTTCAACTTTTGTGCTCTAAAGCTCTGGCTTCAGCTTTTCTGTTCTGAAGCTCTTACTTCAAGTTTTCTATTCTGAAGCTTTGACTTCAACTTTTCTATTCTAAAGCTTTGACTTCAGCTTTTCTGTTCTGAAGCTCTGACTTCAGTTTTTCTGATCTGAGCTTTCTAAGCTACTCTGATATGCGCTTTCTGAACTTTATGAGCTCTAAGCTTTATGAGCTCTTCTTTTCTTATCCGCTCTATTTTTTTTAACTCATCCTTCCTTCGAATGAATTTCTTTCCTGATCTCCTTCCTCTCTTTGTTTTTTTACTTCAGTTGCTCTTAGCCTAGCTGTCCTAGGCAGAGCTTCGGTCGTCTGGTAGTCCACGTGTGGAAGTTCGTAGGTTTCATCGACGCCTCATGGTGATTGTTGAATCATTCTTCGTTCTGTTTTTGGTTCTATAGTAATTTTCGTTACTACTTCTACATCCATTTCTTCTTCTGCTTCCGTTGTTAGAAGCGTGTTTCATTTGGTTTTAAGCATTTAAGGGAGGGATTTCTTGAGTTTTTCTCATCTCTCAATGAAAGCATCAAATGTAAAGAAAAAATTTACGGTTTTTGAGAATTGATCGTGAATTTCCTACATCATAATATGAAAATATAAAGAATAATTAAGAGAGAGAATGAGAAACTAAAGACACCGTGATTTACGTGAAAACCCGTAAAGGGAAGAAAAATCATGGGGAGACTTTGATAGTATTTCATTATGGGTGTTGAGTGTTGTTGTGTTCCTTGTTGGAGTTACATCTTGCCTTTATTTATAAGCCTTCAATTAGTTACATAGAATCTGATACAACTTATCTAATTCTATGTGAAAAAGATCAACAGAATATTTCCTGAGATCTAGCTTATCAGCATTAACAACTTAGTAAATCTTGACTGTTTGACCAATCTAATGGTCTTGATTGGCTTTTCTTTAGATTGTCACGTCGGTAATCCATGTACTTTTATGTGATTGGTCTATTCTTCATAACCGCCTAGTTGATCCTA
This sequence comes from Datisca glomerata, assembly GCA_003255025.1. Classification (NCBI taxonomy): domain Eukaryota; kingdom Viridiplantae; phylum Streptophyta; class Magnoliopsida; order Cucurbitales; family Datiscaceae; genus Datisca; species Datisca glomerata. The sequence goes on from QANY01008436.1 coordinate 278,468, forward strand.
CGGTTCTCACTCTATCTTCTCCTCGATGGAGTCTTCGGTCTAGATCTTATCACGTGTCATGTGAAATTTTGCCTGTATATCTTACTTTTCAGTATTAACAACTTTTTGAATTTGAATCATTTGGCGTAGTGTGGTGAATCTGATGGTTGTAGTGATTGCTACCAGTTTTACCACGGTGATGATTCCCTCGATTGGCTTCTCTGGATTTCGTGACTCCCTATGCGGCTGTTATACTCCAGCTACCTTGGTTAGGCGAGTAGCTCTAGATCAATTTCTTCAGATCTACCAACATGACAAATTCAACTATTCCTATAATGCTTCTATGGCATTTGCTTTAATTGTTTTTCTTCTCCATTGATATGGCCGAATACCGAGAATTATTCCTGTTCATGACACATATGAAAGTAGGCTCTATTGCACATTATGACCGTACTCCTAATAATTTCTCGACAATTAGGGTTATTCCACGGTATAGACTAATCCTATCCTTAAAGCACCCTAATTGAAACTCACACAAGCTGATCCGAGGATGGGACCACCCCGCTACCAGTTTTAGGCTGTTACCATAGAAGTTTTCCTCAAAATTAGGCAGTGCAAATGTTATACAAGATAGTACAACAAACTCAAATCCTAAGAAGACAAGTTTTAGAGAACTTTTACTATTGCATAAACATTACGAAAAATGACAAGTTTTATTGGTGAATGTTCAGAAATAGCCGAATGTTCAGAATTTTCACATGAAACCAACCACATGTGGTTTCATGTGTCTTACTAATTTGCAAGTTTCTTTTTTCCGTCAATTTGCTAATTTTTAATTTCCTGGCCGGAACTTAACCATCTATTAAAAATCGGTTATTCCTGTAGTTCTTCATACCATTATAATAATTAGTAGTGCCAGTTCTAGGATATGGTTCTTCTACTGTGTCGAGTTAGGTATGGTACCAAGCTATTTTTTGGGTACATATAGATCCAAATGATGTACACATAACACAAATGAAGTTTATCATTTTGAGTATCTAATTTATTTTGCGTGAGTTTCATTGTGTATGAAGTTAGAGTGTGGAGTATATATATATATATTTTTAATATTCAAGGGGTTTTTTGAGTATTTTGTATCTTTTTTTGGTCTTCCCCTAATATCGTCACTATATAAATTACATTAGGCGGTTGACTTATGTGTGTTGAAAACATAGAGATGTGTGAGATTTGAAAAATCTTGTAAATTTATCATTCTACATTATAGTAAAAACCTACTATCGTAACGTACCTATGACGCGAACCGGCGATTGAAAAAGAAATTCGGATCGCAACTAATTATTTTAAGGCGTGATTTGGTCACCCAATTTAAAAAAAAATATTTTGATTTACAAAAACTCAAAGTTGATTCATGAGTCGTATGCATGTGGGGAATGTATTAACACCCCACAACACCCACGATTAAAATAGTTGCCAAATTCAATCAAAATACTATCCAAATTATTTTAGAAAAAAGAATAATAATAAGTGAATGATATTTATTTTTGAATGTCCCATTAAGTATGTCTTGTATAAAAAATGAAACAAAATAGATAAACTTTAATGAGTGATACCATGACATTGGAAAGTAAATCTTTTTTTTTAAATAAAACATTATTAAAATTATTCATGTTATCTCAAAAATAATATCTCATCTCATATATGTGTTGTTCTAGTTAAAGTGAATGAGTCAAGAATACACATCATCATAACTACATGGTAAGAATACATAAATAAATAACAAGTAAACAAAAAATAAAATTATGACTACATAAAAATATGAAAATGAAGAAAAGAATAAATATGATAAAATGGATAGAAGAAAAAAAGTGAAATGTGTAAAATGTGTAAGAAGAGAATGGTAAAAAAATGCTTTAGACAAAAGAAAGACATGACAAAAAAGGGAAGAAAATTGGGGGAGGGGAAGCAAATGCTTGAAAAGAAGCCAGGCTACCAAAATGTAATTATTATCCTACGACGCCGTTAATGAGATTTCAGCCTGTTTCTAATCATCTTCCACAAATCTTCAACACTTAACTCATGTTTTAAGTCAGACCTGGATCCGGATTCGAACAATATCCGATGGGTTTCACCGGAGGAGCCAACGACAAAGATGGAGATTCCGAATCTACTCTCGTCCTTACAACCACAGCCACCGCAGTGGCACCCAATAACGTCCCCAAAGACTCTTTCCACTTCGCCTACATAATTTATTTTAGTCCTTAAACTCTTTTTCTTATATTTTGGTCGTTGAGTTCTTTCTTATTTTTGTAGTCCTTGGGATATTTTTCTTAAAAAATCTTAGATATAATCTTAGATTAGTATATGAGCCAATAAATAAAGTATGCATATAAAAAATATTGGGCTGGACAAAATACGGTTTCTATAGCTGTCCCTCTTTGTTCACGCTTTTAAACTTAGAAGTGTGAATAAGTATTTTGATTGATATGAAAAAAGACTTTATAGTTAAGGGGAATAGAAACCTTGACTGATTGAGGCTCTATGAAATGACACAAATGTGAAACGGACCTGGATAGACACAAGCTTTGACCTCAATTCAATTAAGTTTGATTTAACCATAGAAATATTAGAAAAGAAATGGACCTGTATAAGTATATGCTTCGACTTCGACTCAATTTGGGTTTAATTTAATCAAAGATATTTGAAAAGAAAACATGTTTTAAACTCGACTCAATTAGGATTCGATTTAATCGAAGATATTTGAAAGAAAACATGCCTGGATAGACACATGCTTCGACCTCGATTCAATTCGAGTTCAATTTAATTGGAGATTTGAAAATAAAACGGACCTAGATAGATACAGGCTTCGACCTCGACTCAACTCGGGTTCAATTTAATCAGAGATTCGAAAAAAAAATGGACCTAGATAGACACATGTTTCAACCTCGACTCGATTCAGGTTCGATCTAACCAAAGATATTTGTAAAGAAAACCGACCTAGATAGACACATGCTTTCACCTCGACTCAATTCGAGTTCCATTTAACCGAAGATATTTGAAGGGAAACAGATCTAGATAGATACAGGCTTCGACCCTGACTTAATTCAATTTTGATTTAACCGAAGATATTTAAAAAGAAAATGGACCTGGATAGACAGATGGTTCAACTTCGACTAAATTTGGGTTCGATTTAATCGAAGAAATTTGAAGAGAAACGAACCTGGATAGGCACAGGCTTCGACCTCGACTTAATTTGGGTTCTGTTTAATCATAGATATTTGTAAAGAAAACGGACCTGGATAGACACATGTTTCGACCTCGACTCAATTTGGGTTCGATTTAACCAAATATATTTTTTAGGGAAACAGACCTGGATAGACACAACTTTGACCTCGACTCAATTTGAGTTCTATTTAACCGAAGATATTTGAAAAAAAATAGACTTGGATAATACAAACTTCGACCTCGACTCAATACATGTTCGATTTAACCAAAGATATTTGAAGAGAAATGGACCTGAATAGACACAAGTTTCGACCTCGACACAATTCGGGTTCAATTAAACCAAATAGTTTGAAACAAACTTAAAACAGGTTTCGACCTCGACCCAATTTAAGTTAAATAATTCAGATTCGATTTAACCAGATATTTTAAAATGAAACGGACCTAGATAGACACACTCTTTGATCCCGAATCAATTCAAGTTCGATTTAACCAGATATTTTGAAATAGACCTGAAATAAGCTTTGACCTCGGCTCAATTTGAGTTCAATTTAAGCGAAAATATTTGAAACAAAATTAAATTTCCTGGCTTCGAGCATGACTGAGAGTAGCTTGATTCTGCTGAAGAGGTTTGAAACGATGTTGATGTTGATCTAAGCAAGCTTCATGTGATAGCAAGAGTTAGGTTAGTGTATGCTCTAAATGTTGGAATATGCCTCATAGACTCAAAAGAATATCCTTAATAATTTATGCTCTGGAATTGTACTAAAACAAGCAATGTGATGCATGCCTATGCATTATAATTCTTGAATATAAACGTAAAGTAGTGATCCTGAATGCGTGCATGCTATGTAAGATTGTGAAATTCTTAAGAAAATCTTGTCATTTTTTTTAAATTGGTCATCTTTGACGATAACTATTTTTTTTAACGAATTAGCCCATTGTGATTATCTTCACAATCCTTCAAAAACATTAGACCATTGTGATTATCTTCATAATCCTTCAAAAACAGTCGTTTGCCCTAGAATTATGGATAGTCAAGGAAATATCGGGCATGCTTTGAGAAAATGGCATTTTCTGTGCATTTATTGATGCCTCAGTATTTAGCTTTATGTCAATAGAGGAGACAACCAAACGATTTCTCCTCATTTTGCTTATTTTCCACACTTTCAATTGTGTAAACACCTAATAGTGTTTTGTTTAGCTTTCATTTTGCCCATGTCGACTTCAATCATAATCTCTCATGCTGACTTTTCATATTACTGGTGGAATATCTATATCGTACTTTTATTGCCTTAGAATTGCATAAGCTAAATCTATCAATTTCTGAATGTGTTGGCCATCCAATTAGATGTACGAATGAGATGCAGATCCTACCAGACTATTCTAAAAACATGAATCAACAATTTGTCATCATGTGCACAGAGGACCATCTTTCTACAATACATGATAAGGTGACTCCTTGAACATGTGCTACCATTATATTTTTCAAACTTTGGTAGTTTGTATTTGTGAGGAATAGTTAAATCAGGAACCAAACACAATTAAGTTGCATTGATGGTGCCATACACGCCCAATCCTTCAATAGCACGCAATCTTTCTCTAGAAAATCTAGCTTCTACTTAGCTGATGGATCCTCAGTTGATTCAGAATTTAACATTTGATTCTGTCATCAGTTTTAGGAAACAAGGCTGGATTACTGACATGCTCAATCAGTGGAGCGACATTTTGATTGTTACCAAGAGATTGAGTTATGAAATTATATCTAGGCATCTTCAGGGAAACCGCTTCGTGCATGTTATAAGGCATAAAATGTTGGAAATCCATCAAGATTGTTGGAACATGATGAAATCAATCTCCATGTTGGCGCATATGAGTAGGAATACATCCAAGTGGATAAAGAAGGGTACACTAAGCAGTTGATATTGCGATTCTTGAGATGACAGATTTGTTAGTTGAGATTCTGCATTAGCTTTTCCCTTAGTAAAAAACTAGCTTCATTAGTGCGTGTGCTAGCGGAGCAACTTCTTGTGTGTTATGGTGGGGTGTTGTGTTTGTTTTCATAGTTAATCTATGTTGAACCTTTGTGTTCTCTTATATCATTGATGGTATTTATTAATATCTACTAAGTTTAGTGGCACGTGTGAATGCTCTCGATCTATTTTGAGATTACGAAAAATATTTGTTAATATTTAAATAAAAATAGCTACATCCTGATACTCAGTTTCTGTACTTTGAAGTCATACATAAGCATATCTTATTTTTTGTTATACAATAATTTGAATATTTTGGTTTACCATATGTTTTTATACCATAATAATAAGTGCAATAATTTAGAATGAAGCAATCAAGTAACTTCATTAAGTTTCAAAGCTTAAAACCCCTTGTGATTTTCATAACTGACTTTTCTAATCGATATTCAAATATTGTGGTTCGTTTGTCTAAGTTTTATAAAATATAAAAATTTGAAATTAAAAGGACTCGATTACAATATTTTGAATTGTCGACCACTTGTGTGAAAATAACCTTATAGAAACTAAACTAGAGTCACACGGAACTTAGAGGGAAAAGATATAATTACCTCTAACTTTTAATATTTAAGTTTTGACTGTATAGATAATAAAAATAAATTACAAACATATATAAATCCAACTATAAAAAATACCAATAGAAAAATTAAGAAGAAACGACAACCTTATATTTCACAATTTTTCTAAGAGTCAAGAGGTATGTAAATAATCGATTTTTCATATTTTATATATTTTATATTTTGCAATTCAGGATTAATTTTCATAAAAAAAAACTAAACTATATGGTTTCTTTGTAGGTGGGATTATACAAAGAAACCTATACCTCAAACATACAATTATACCCATCAGTCAAAGACTCAAAGTTTCTATAGAGAGTAGCATTCAATATTCATGCAAATATAAGCACTCAATGATTTAGATTCTACTTCTCAATCATCTATCAGTCAAAGTTTCTAGAATAAAGTCTAGCATGCAAATATTTCATAAAAAAATCAAAATTTTCTATGGAGAGCAGCATTTAATCTATCCTAGAAGACATAATTCAGGATCCTATATGCCATATTTGCATGCAATCAGGGGAAGATATATGATGTTTTTCATGCCTTAATAGACTTCAAATGGAGCAGACTTTACTCGACCTCTTCTCAACTTCAGCTTCGACCAGAGGGTTTATTGGAGAATAGCTTTGCAGCTTCGATACAGAACAAAGTATCATAATTTCAAACCACACAGACAGACAACCAAATTCAATATCAGTACCTTTTCGGGGAATATGGAAGAACAAGAACTTATTTATGTTTGAAAATCTGACCTGTAATCCTATTTCCATGATGAATTTCTCAGAAAAAGCGTCTGCTGATTATATTGCTGTAATCTTGAGCAGAGAGTTGGGATTTTGAAAAACAAACCATGCTTGCTTAGCCAAGAGTCCGGTATTATAGTTTTCTAGATCCCTGAAATCCAAACTAGCAATATCTTTCCTGCATGTCATTTTCTTCTTTGAGCACCACCTAATGCCCATTTGCTTCACTTTTTTTTATCACCAGAACTTCATTATGACAGCTTGAAAGGTTACAACATACTTTTTTGGGAGCCTGAAAGTATTTATGACACCGCAACGAAAAAACGCTATGATAGTGGTCAAAAAACGCTATCGTAGCATTTTCATAGCATTTTTCTAAACGCTATGTTTGCCAAACGTTATTAAAAGTTTGACCCTACCATAGCATTTTTTCGCCGTTATCAAAACACTTTTTATAGTATTTTTTAAACGCTAAGGTAGACCTACCATAGAAGTTTTTAAAAGCTATGGTAGACCTATCATAACGTTTTTTCAATGTTGTTAAAGATCTACCATAGCATTTTTTCAACGCTTGGCAGACCTACCATAAAATTTTTCCAATGCTATGAAAGACTTACCATATCATTTTTTTCAATGCTATGGTAGAAAAATGATAGCATTTATAAACCAATAGTAAAACCTTACCATAGCGTTTTTAAACACTGTCAAAGACTTTTCATATCATTTTTATGCTATATGAGGTGCAACATCTTGTTATTATAAGTTTTTTTATATTACTGATTCTTGCCATCGTACAAACTTAAAAAAATAATAGTTTTGACAAAATATCAAAAAACTAATAACATCACACAACTTTTTATTTTATTACTCAAAACTCTTACAAACTATTGTTCGTTAATCATAGTTTCAAATGACCAATACATATTGATTTTTACATAGAACAAGCAAAAGTAATATCGTAAGAGAATGATTAAAATCTAGTAAGACTCCAAATCTAATTATGAAGCTTCAGAAATCGATGTCGAGGCAACATGTGACTTGCTTGCTTTGTTTGTTTTGAAATATAACTGTAACTGTAGATTTTTAAACAATCCAGAAAAATAAGAAATTTATTTATACAAACTAAATCTAGAAAATTGTGTGGAAAATGTACTATTCAATATGACTAAAGAGAAATAAATAGAGTAAAATAATTAGTTATGATTAATAACACACGGAAATTAATGATTAAGAAACGTAACGTGCAAGAACAAATCAACATGCAACACTTATCTATGAGCTTTTGCTCTCCACCCCAAAAATCTAATCTGACTTTTGCTCCTTCAATTCAATCCTTTTGCAGCCTATAGGACATTTACAAAGAATGGGTAGAATAAAAAAGAATAACTACAAAATAATCTATGACCTTTGGCCATGTAGGTCCCTTAAGTGGATCGGAACCCCACACCTAATGTGAGCAGACTACAAGCCTAACCATTCATTTAACCCCTCATGGGTATTTGTTTTTTAGAAGTTGGAGAGATGTACGTCATTTGGTTGTTTCTTGCATATTCATTATTTTAGGAGAGGACTTCGTGTGATTTCTTTGTGTTTCTTGCAATCACTTTATATTGATAATATATACGATGTTTCCTATCACCTAAAAAAAAGACGAAAGAAAGCTAACCTTCCTTCGGCCTAAATACAACTTCAATATAACACATGATCCATATTTATTTTCCATTCTCTCGATCAAGGTCTAGTTGCAATGGGAATTCATAACGATATTAATCTACAAGGCGATAGAAACAAAAACTTTCACTGATTATCTTGCCAGAAGCCGAGAGGAAATGTGAACTACAACTTGTGGACTTCTGTCCAGGTTGGTCATTCCAAAGGTAAAGACCCTTCGAATACCAACCTTGACCATAGTGTCCCGCAGAAAGTTATACTCAAATATTTTCAGCTGAAGTTGAAGCATAAGGGGGAAGTCGATAAATAAGACACCCTTCTTAGCATCCTGAATTAGTCACTCAGTATGAGTGAATGGAATTTCATCTCACAAATAAAATAGTGGTAGGCTGATACTAAATATAAGGCAATAGAAGGAATAGAAAATGTTATGACTGTAATGAAAACAGAAAAATTAATTCTACCTTAGTAAATTTATGTCCAACAAATCACACATGCATATGTATTCTGCAAATAAAATCTCCAGTCTCTTATAAGTTGTAAGCGGATTGTATCTGTTCATATTGAATGAGCGATACAGGGATACTACGCTTCCAAGCTTAAATGTCTATTCTGCTAGGAAGCATTTGACACCATCATTATACTTTCAATTCAGATTCCACGAAGAAGATGAGATTTCAAATGTCCAAACCTAAATGCATAACAACTTCATTTACAACTCTTTTATTTAGCAATGGATAAATTTGTCATTGTATGCACTTTCGCACACATAAATCAAGTCATGTTCATTACTTTTAACTAAGTATGCCAGAAGCTACTTTATTGTAGCTAGATAGATAACTTTTGCTCCCTCAGTTCAATCCTTTTACTCCCTATGAGACATTTACAAATAAAGGGCAGAACCAAAAAGAATAACTACAAAACATCTATAAACCTAAAGCACTTACATTGATGTTGGTTTTTAGACATTGATAATTCAAGGCTCACTGCAGAAAAAACTACATAAAAATAAAATGAATTATCAAGTCTTTAGTACAATTAAAGCCACATAAAAACAGAAAAAGAACATGCAAATTAACCCCTTCATCTAGCCAGCAAAAAACAAACACGTCCCACCCTACAACAAAGCCAAAGATTATAAAGTAAGGCTGGAATTACACCAGAAAAGTAAGAAGCACAATTAACCCAACCCATCTAGCCCACTTGCATGATAACAACCCAGAATCTCCAAAAAGATTTCCATAAACTCAAATCAATACTGAGATCTTTCAAAAAATAGTTTGCATAGCCCAATAGTATCTCATTCTCATCACTATGTGAAACCATGCACCCACCTGAGTTACTAAGTATTTGCTGTGATCTCGATGGACAAAATAATTGTTGTAGTTCAATATCCACTTATAAACCTGCTATATATGATTTCTACAGAAGATTTTTCACATATTAAGCTAGTTAGAGGACATTAAACAAAGTTATCTTTACACAAACAATAAATAATGTTCAACATAAAAGTTTGAACACTATTATTTCAAGCACAGTAACTACAAAAATTTATCAACCCTTTTCCACTAAAGAGAGTAAAAACAATAACAACAAAGAGGAAAAACCATTAACAGAGATGATGCAATCCTTAGTAAGTTTGAACACCATATACCCCCCAACATTTCAATCATGGTAACTACATAAATTTATCAGCCCCCTTCCACTAAACATAGTTAAAACAATAAAAATTAAGAAGAAAAACCATTAATCAGAGATGATGCAATTCTCGGTCAGAAACTCCAAGTGCATGCAAGTGAAAATTTTAAAAACTTTTAAAAAATTTAGCATTTATTCTAATTTCAAATTAAATGAACATCACCAATACCCTATATCTTGTTTATATTCATCATTTTACTCAGTTAATTATTCAACAAGAGAAAATCTAACTAAAAAAGCCAAAGAAGCAAGCTGGGCAGATTCAATAAAAAGTTGAAAAACCATTTCTCGATATCCAATTAAAAAACAGCAAAGATGTCTAAAAGCAACGAAAATTATCTCATGTATAAGCCATTTCTCAATATGCAATGAACAAAACAAATCAAGGATAAGATATACGTGTTTGGATTTGTGATAATCTCCTTTCAGTCATATTGATCAACCTTAGCTAAAGTGGCATATTAATTATTAGAATAGCAGAACATTTTACCTTGTTTTTTAGTATAGAAAGGATAAATCAGTCACCTGAAGAGGGATTGAATGAGCTTGTTTATATGAAACAGTTCATAATTTCTAAAAGTAAGTTAAATTACTCACTTGGAGAACTTTAAGGTTATCAGTCCTCTCTGTTTCTAATACAAGAGTTTGAAGCTACAAAGAAAAAATACGATAACTGTAACACTAAATATTCACAGTCGAACTATTACTATAATTCAAATTATAGAAGTTATACAATACTATTAATGATACAAAAGCTACATTTCTATCATCACTGTAAGCTTGTAGGAAGGGCAGGGTTCCTACTAATGTGAATCGTTATCAATTATCCCTAATATAAATGGATCAGTCTCCAATCCATGGGGTTAGTCTACAAACATAAAGTTATATTCAAGATTTCTTAACAAACATAAAGCTCTATCCAAGATTCTTTGGCTAAACTATTTTTAGGCACATAGGTTTAGTCTGCAAATGGTGCTTGAAAAAACATCATTTTCTGTCCTACATATCTTTCATTATAACACTAAAACTTTATTAGAGAAGAGCAAACTGTTACTCATACTAGACCAATGTAGTTCAAGTGCCAATTTATGATATAATGCCAAGTCAAAAACCTGACTATCTTATCTGATAAACATGTGTTGTGAGAAAACAAAATTGGGCAAACCAAGTTTCAGCTTTCTAGTAGACTAGATCAAGAACTTCAAGTAAGAAATGGAATGAAAAGTAACATAATAACTCCTTTTTTAGTCAGAAATATAACCAAAGAGGAACAAATAGAAAAATTAGAGGCCATGATTTCCAATCAACTAATCATATTCAAACTGAACAATCAATAAGAAAAAGCAAACAATATAATGAGAAAATGAGACAAAAAGAATAACTCTGGAAATAATTAAACCTATGCCCTCATCAATCAAATTCCTACACCATGATAGATAAAGGGTACGTAACTTCCTTGAAGTCCTTGCATGGAAGTGTTGCTGTCAACCTGAACAAGGTCATCATACCCTTTAAAACAGAATGACTATATCAAAACCAAACAGAAGACAAGTGTATGTGTACAATAATAAGGTGTTTAAAATGGAGCAGAGGAGGGAGTTTCAAGAAGTAACTTCTTGAAAAAAGGTAAAACAAAAAAAGATGCTTTAGAATCGCAAAGTTATATGTTCAGAATCATGAACGCAAACCCTTAGTTTCACCTAGCCAGAAAATGGTATTAGTAAAAAAAGCACGAGCTCTATCCTCCGCCAAATCTTAATTAACTCGGACAAATCTACGAAAAAACATAAAAAATCAGACGAAAACCATAAAAATTATACACGAATTTGAGATTAAAACCCACCTCGCAAGAAAAAAACCTCACCTCTATTTCTGAGATGTGAAATCGAAGTGGGAAGGAGCTAGGAAACAAAGCTGTGACACACAGAGAGAGAGAGAGAGAGAGAGAGAGAGAGCTAATAGAGAAATCTAGGTGCGAGACAGAGCTACCAGACAAGAGAAACAAAGAGATGCGAGGGAAATCTGTGAGAAAGAGAGCTATGAGAGTTGAGGCTGTGATAGAGCTAAAGAGAGAGCTGTAATAGGCTATACAGAGAGATAATCACGAGAGAGAGAGAGAGAGAGAGAGAGAGAGAGAGAGCTTAATGAGAGAGATGAAAGAGTGAGATTCGAGAGGAAATCCCTAGGTTTCGTAGTTTCACAGAGGTTGAAGAGAGAGAGAAAACTGTGAGAAGAGAGTCTAATTAATATAGGCGGGTTTCGGGAAATTTGACCCACGAATCAGATTCAGAGATGAGCTTTCATTGCGTTTTGTGTCAAAACGTAGTCACCGTGTGCTATAAAAGCACATATTTATTGTAGTGTGACATAAGAAAGGAGTGCATGAGCCAATACTTGTAAGATAACTTCTTTACCACCTAATGAAAGAAGGTGTGTTTTCCAACTGGTAATTCTGTTATCCATCTTCTCCTGAAGGGTGGAAAAAATAGATTCTTTAGAGGATCCCCAAGTAGCAGTCTTTCTTAATTGATAGAGGAATTTGGAGTAGTGAGGCTAATTCTGCTTTCTTCCTGGTAGGTACATTATCACTGAACCATAGGCTTCTTTTTTGGAGATTAATAATTTGGCTTGATGCATTACAATATTTAGATAGACATCCCATCAATTTCTCACAGGAACCCACCTCAAATTCAGTAATAGAGATGCTGTCATCAACAAAAAACATGTGGGATAAAGGAGGGGAGTTCCTATTTAAACATACTACTTCAACATTACCTCTTAGGATAGACTTATCCAAGCATTAAAAAAGAGTTATGAAGCCATTATGAATAGGTAAAAAGACAGAGGGTCTCCTTGTCTAAGGCATCTACTAGGGCAGATAGAAACTCTTGGTGCACCATTGATTTTAATTTTGTAATTCATTGATGAAATACACTTCATAATCTAAGATATAATTTTATGATCAAAACCTATTCCCCCAATTTACCCTATCATATGACTTGACCATGTATGTTTTGATGACTATAACACCTTTCCTACCTTTTTTTCTCCCTCTTAAGATGATAGAATACCTCTTGGGCAATCATAAATTCTCCTAGATATGTCTATTACTGCTAAATGCTCCCTATGACTCAGATATGCAAGTGTCTAAAACTGATTTCAGTCTATTAGCTAACACTTTAGGAATGATTTTGTAGGAGAAGTTGCATGATGCAATAGGTCTATATTGGGAAGGGCTTTCAGGTTGACTAACTTTGGAAATTAAAGTTATAAGTGTCTCATTCATAGAAAAGAAAAACTATCACCTTGATGCAAGGTGTCTATAATACCATTCTCATCATGATTCTAGTCATCTCTCAATTTAATTAAGATATGTTTACTCCATCACTAAGTGTACATAAGGACTAAAGGGTCAAGGGAGAGAAGCAAATTTCTTCATCAAAGCCTTCATCAAGTTCGTTAATCTTCTAAACTTCTATTATGGCTTAAGATATGTTTTCTACAATGGTTAATGAGATGTGAACATCATGAAGTTCTAAAGATCTAAAAGTGTTAAATTATATGCATAATTGTTTTTTGAATAATTAGTTACAAACTTACAGATTTTCTCTCCAAAAAATTATTAGCATCTCCATCAATCTCTAAAACATTAAGACTATAGTTTTTTAGAGAACTTTTGTTCAACTAGTTTGATTTAGAAGTTAAGGCTGATCCTATTGAAATATCAATGAATGGATTCGGCTACAAATTATATTTTCAAAGGTTCCATGGAAGGTTAAAACTAAATAATATTCTTTTATTTTTATTTACTTTTAATTGAATTTCCCTTCACGTCCACATCGTAAAATCTATGAAGTTTTTTTGGTTTAATATCCCTTTTTAGTATGTTTGTGATATTTGAACTTTTATGAAATTGATATGTGAATTTTCCTTTTCTTTTGAATATATGTTAATTTTTATTTGAATTGCAACGTTTCCGTTTCATTTTTCAATTTGATCTCCTTTCTGGTTTGCATCATTTTTGTTTGTTAAGGCTAATTCATAAGCATTCAATTAATGAGTTATCTATAGTATATTGATAATATACCTTAAACAATATTTATAAAATACAAAGTATAGATGTTAACTGCATTGTTCATCAGTCAATATATATTTTAGGCATTTTGTAGTATATCACCAATACACTTTAGGCAGTAGTGATTAATAATTTTTGTTATATTGATAATATACCTTAAACAATATTTATAAAATACAAAGTATAGATGTTAACTGCATTGTTCATCAGTCAATATATATTTTAGGCATTTTGTAGTATATCACCAATACACTTTAGGCAGTAGTGATTATTAATTTTTGTTAAACAATGTTAGATAATATAATTCCACGATTTGATTTGTGTGTTATAAGCTTGTAAACTAAAAACTCACTAGTAAACTAAAAATTCACTTGAAATATTTAACTTTTGTATTTCTCTAAGTTGTGTTTTCCAATGAACTCAACAAGGCCTTTATATAGACTCTACTCTTGCCAAAAAACTGAAAAATAATTAAATCTATCACCCCTTGGCCTTTCATCTACAAACCTTTCATCTACAAAGACTCTTGACCTTTTATATTTTCACTAACTTCTAAATTGTAACTTCTAATTAAAAAAAACTACTAAAACATAACATTTAATGCTTATTCAACAAAACTCCCCCATAAACTTAAATGCTTCTACCATCCGTCATGCCAATCATTTTCTTGCATTTGTCGAGAAGTACTTTCGGTAGCGGTTTTGTGAAGATATCCGCAACTTGATCCTGACTTGCCACATGCACCAATTCCACACTTCCTTCCTTCACATGATTTCGGATAAAGTGAAAACGAACGTCAATGTGTTTGCTTCTTTCATGGTTCACTGGATTCTTTGCCAACTCAATTGCTGATTTGTTGTCAACTTGAATCACGGTTGCAGCTAGTTGCTTTAGCTCCATCTTGCTCAACAAATTTCTAAGCCATATCACATGACATACACACCAAGATGCTGCCACATATTTAGCTTCACACGTCGAGAGCGTCACGATCGGTTGCTTCTTTGAAAGCCAAGTAAATGCAGTATCTCCCATAAAGAACACATATCCCGATGTACTTTTCCGATCGTCTATGTCTCTGCACCAATCGCTGTCGGAGTAGCCAACCAACTTGTAATCTTCTGCTTTCGAGTAGAACAACCCGAGTGACACCGTTCCTTGGATGTACTGTAGGATTCGCTTCACCGCCTTCCAATGTGAATAAACTGGCTCCTCCATGAACCGACTTATAATACCGACACTTAATGAAAGATCCAGCCTTGTGCATGTGAGATAGCGAAAGCTTCCTACCAAACTCCGGTATCTACTCGCATTGACATGTTCTCCTCCATTGAACTTCGAGAGTTTTGCACCTGGTTCCATTGGTGTTGATACCGGGTTGCAATTTTCCATCTTGAACTTCTTCAAAATCTCTTTTGCATATGTCTCGTGTGATACAAAAATACCTGTCTCTACTTGTCTAACCTCCAAACCAAGGAAAAACTTCATCAAGCCCAAATCTGTCATCTCAAATTCTCGTGTCATTGTACCCTTAAACTCTTCTCTCATCTCATCATTGTTTCCCATAAAAATGAGGTCATCAACATAAAGAGCAACAAATAACACGTTACCTCCATTCTTCTTTGCGTAAAGGGCATGCTCGTAAGGACATTGCTTGAACCCGTTCTCCTTGAAATATGTATCGATACGTGTATTCCATGCCCGCGGTGCTTGCTTCAACCCGTAAAGTGCCTTCTTCAATTTTAGCACCTTCTTCTCTTCTCCGATTTTCATGAACCTGGGTGGTTGTTCGATGTAGACATCTTCTTCGAGCACACCATTCAAGAATGCCGACTTGACATCCATTTGAAATATTTGCCATTTGAATTGAGCAGCTTGTGAAATGAGTAATCCGATTGTCTCCATTCTTGCAACAGGAGATAACACCTCGTCATAGTCGATTCCTATCTTTTGCTTGTATCCCTTTGCAATAAGTCTCGCCTTGTACCATTCTATCTCACCTTGAGCATTCATCTTTTTCTTGAACACCCACTTCACACCAATAGG